>JAODAL010027901.1:0-54192 GCA_025379985.1 Phyllomedusa bahiana
ACTGATTCATAGTCAAAGGAGTGGAAAGCCTTGTTAAGGCTTGAATGATTGTATCCAGCTGGACCGTGTTAGACAGGGAGGTGAATTTTCATGAGATGCTTTTATCAAAAAAGTTTGTCACAAAAAAGAAGTCTTTGATTATGTTTTGCAAAAAAAAATTGCATTTTTGGGGAATTTGCACGCTGGCTGTGAGAACAAGGTGCTTTGGAAAAAAATTTTTTGGAATGAAAATTTAGGGGTTATTGGGTTGAAAAAAATTAAATAAAAAAAAGAGCCAAAATTCGATTTCTCTGCTCCCATTTCCGTTGGGGGTCCCCGTTTTTTGCAACCGCCCGCGGACATCGGGGGGGCCCTTTAAAATCAAAGTTAAAGAACAATAATGAAAAAAGAGGTATCAGATCTGTCAGCTTCCTGTGTGGGGTGTTAGAGGAATTTTTTCCCTCCCTGTGTGGTGTAGTATAGGGATTTTGGGCTCCCGTGTGGTGTATTTTAGGGGTGATCTTTCAGCTCTCCTGTGTGGGTGTATAGGGGATCTGTCGCTCTCCTGTGTGGTGTAGTTTGAGGATCTGTCTCCTCTCCTGTGTGAGTAGTATAGAGGATCTGTCTCCTCTCCTTTTTGGGTGAAGTTAGGGAAAGGTTTTCAGCTCTTGTGTGGTTAGTATGAGGTCTGTAACTCTCTTGTGGTTGGTGTGTATAGAGGATCTGTCGCTCCTGTGTGGGGTTTTTTGGGTGTCAGCTCTCCTGTGGGGGTAGAAGGGATTTTTCTCCTCCTGTGTAGTTTAGTAAAAGGGAATGTCAGTCTCCGGTTTGGGGTGTATTGAGGATCTGTCAGTCTCCCTTGTGGGGTAGTTTAAGGATTTGTCATCTTCCTGGTGGTGTAAATGAGGATCTGTCGCTTCCCGTGTGGGGTTGTATAGAGGCCCGTTCCTCTCCTGTGTGGTGAAAAATAGGGATCGTCTCCTCTCCTGGTGGGTAGTATAGGGATTAGTCAGTCTCCCCGTTTTGATGTAGTATGAGAATCTGTCAGCTCTCCTGTGTGGTGTAGTATAGGGTTGTCAGCTCTCCCCTTTTGGTGTGTATTAAGGGTCTGTCTTCTCTCCTGTTTGGGGCATATAGAGGATCGTTCCTTCCCGTGTGGTGTAGTTAGAGGTTTTTCCTCTCCTGTGTGGTGTAGTATAGGGATTTCCCCCCTGTGTGGTGTGTTGAGGATCTCTCTCCTCTCCTGTGTGGTGTAATAGAGGTTCTCTTCTCTGTGTGGTGTAGTTAGAGGATTCTTCCTCTCCTTGGGGGTGTTGTATAGGGGATCTGTTCCTTCCCCGTGTGGTGGGTATAGAGGTTTTTGCAGCTCCTGTGGGGTGTTAGAGGTTGTCTCCCCCTCCTGTGTGGTGTAGTATGGGATCTTTAGCTCTCCTGGTGGTGTTTGTTTGAGGTCTGTTCCTCTCCGTGTGGGTAGTATAGAGGTTTTGTCAGCTCTCCTGGTGGTGTGTATAGAGGTTTGTCTCTTCCTGTGTGGTAGTATAGAGGGGCTGTAGCTCTCCTGTGTGGGGTAGTATAGAGGATTCTGTCTCCCCCTTCCCCGTGTTTTTAGTATAGAGGTCTCTCCCTCTCCTTTTTGGTTGTGTATGAGGAATTTTTCCTTCCCGTGTTGTGTAAGAGGTCTGTTTTTCCCCCTCCGTGTGGTGTAGTATAGAGGGTCTCTCTCCTTCCCGTTGGTGTAGTATAAAGGGTCCTTCCTTCTGTGGGGTAGTATAGAGGGTCTGTCTCCTTTTGTGTGGTGTAGTATAGAGGATCTGTCTTCCCCTGTGTGGTTTAGTTTGAGGATCTGGGTTTCCCTCCTGTTGGTGTATTTAGGGATCTGTCTCCTCTCCTGTGTAGTGTAATAAGGGGTCTGTCTCCTCCCTGTGTAGTGTGTATAGGGTTGTCTCCTCTCCTGTGTGGTTAGTATAAGGATCTCTCTCCTTCCTGTGTGGGGTAGTAAGGGACGTCTCCCCTCCTGTGTGGTGGGTATAGGGGTTGTCAGCTCTCCTGTGGTGTGTATAGAGGTCTGTCTCCTCTCCTGTGGGGGTGTAGTATAGAGGACTGCAGTTCCGTGTGGTGTTGTATAGAGGATCTGTTCCTCTCCTGTGTGGTGTAGTATAGAGGCTGTAGCTCTCCCGTGTGGTGGTACGAGGTTGTCAGCTCTCCTGTTGGTGTTTAGAGGTCTGCAGCTTTGTGGGTGTAGTATAGAGGACTGTCGCTCCTGTTGGTATGATGGGATCGTAGTTCCTGTTGGTGTAGTATAGGGGTCTGTCAGCTCTCCTGTTGTGTAGTTGGGATCTGTCAGCTCTCCTGTTTGGGGAGTATAAGGATCTGTCTCCTCTCCCCCTGTGGTGTGTATAGGGTTTTTAAGCTCCCCTGTGTGGGTAGTTAGATCCTCTCCTTCCTGTGTGGTGTAGTCCCAGAGGTTTGGCAGCTTCCTGTGTATTTTAAATTATAAGGATCTGTTTTAAAAGGGGTGAATAAAAATTTTTTTTTATTAAAATTTAAATTTTTTAAAAAGGGGGTTTTGCCCCCCCACAAAAATTTGGTTTTGGCTTTTAATGTAAAAGATCTTGAAAAAACAATTTCACTTCCCAATTTGTGCCCATTAACGTGTCCTACCTTTTCCCTTTGTTTTCCCCCCTCTTGTATGGGCTGAAATCAGCTCCTGGGTCCCCATAGTTTCGCCCCTTTTTTAAATCTCTCCCTGATAGGTGCCAAAAGGGTCGCTATGCAAAACCCTTTTCGTCTCCCCCTGATAGGGCTGCCAGCCTGGTTGCAATAGCTAAGCCTGTTCAGTCTCCCCTTTTGATAGGGCCATTTGTTTGGTTGTTTATGGGCTACGCCCTTTTTCAGTTCTCCTGTTTGGGGGCCGTGCGGGTTGCAAATACTACAGCCCTGTTCCATCTCCCCTGTTTTGGGTTTTGCCCAAAAACGGGTTCGCTATAGTTTCGGGCCCTTTTTGGAATCTACCCTGATGGGGCCCTGCCAGCACGGTCGCTATAGCTACAGACCTGGCTTTTTCTGCACCCTATAGAAGCCATTTACACACCCCCTTTAAAAAAAATTTAAAACCAAAAAAAACAGGACTAGGTAAGATAAATTTAATGTAGTGAAAAAACCCCTTTAAGTACCCGGGGTGGGTCCCAAGTAAATTTTTGTTTAAACCTAAGCTGCACACTGGATTTCTAGGGAGGGGCAACAGCCCCCGTTAGGTCACATGCCCTTAAATTTCTGTTTTGGCTGATAGACACGGGGTGTTTTTGGGGTGGACAGCAATGGTCTATCTTCTTTGCATTCCAAATGAGACGGGCTTTTAAACCCTCCATGGGCAGTGTTCTGCAAAGTGCGGCTCTCCAGCTGTTGGGAAACTACAACTCCCATCATGCCCGTGATGGGGAGTTTGCTTTTTTGCAAAAACAATGTCCTAAGGAATCCCATAGAGAGTTTCCCATTTTGGGGTTCAAAGGCCAAACTCTGTGTTTTTCAGCAGCCCCGGGTGGGGCGGTCACATGAGCCAGTGGCAGCAGTGAGAAATCCTGTATTCAGCTGCAGGTAGGCGAAATTACTGGCACCACTGTGCACCCTGCGGCAATTGCTAATGAACTAAAGGGTGGAAAAACAGAGAGGTCTTTCAATCATTATTGGTTATTTGCAAATTGCTTTTGTTTTATCTTTTTGATATATTGAAGCAACAATTGTCTGGAAATGCCTTCTAAAATTTTTAAATTGTAGGTGGGATCAGCTTTCCTCAGGCTGTCTGCTTTCTGCTCGCCCGCCGGCATGCCCTTATTTTTGTTATTCCTATTTTGGGCATGTGACATATTCCTATAATGACTCTTTCCTTTGGCAATTGTCACTTCGAGGGTCCCCCACCCCGCGGGGACCAATCAGTGAAAAACCTGGGGAACCCCGAAATTCCACATTAAATATTATGGATTAAAGCCATTCCGGGGGGGCAGCGTTTTATTTGATTTTCACCCGTGGAAAAAAGACGGTTTTCAGAAAAAAAAAGCCGAGAAATAAAATGAGCCGGAAATTTTTCTCCAAAAACCCGGGCATCCATCCTGAGACGCCCCCGCGACGTTTGGGATCCCCCCAAAAAATTTTGGAAATGTAATTTTTTTTAGAGATTATTCCGGGGCCCTTGAAATCACTTATCAGGAAAATGGACCCCTCGTGCACAACATGACTGCGCTGGAGTGGAAAAAGGCGCGCCATGGGAAAGGGGCCCCAAAACCCCCCCCGACTGTCAAAAAATCAGAAAAGGGCGGTTTGGATTCAGCAAGGTTTTCCTGCCCTTTCGAGACAAACCCAAATTTTTATGGGGCCCTTGGTGACAAAAAGGGCCTTTTTCTGTTCCCCTTTTTACGCCCTTGTTTTTTCCGGGCACCCTTTAAGAAAGGGGAACCCAAACACCCTTTAAAGTTTTCCGGCTCCCCTTTGATTTGGGGAAAGTTTTTACGGGGGTTTGGGTTTTTTACAACCGGGTTTTGGCATTGAGATTTGGGAAAAAAGTCAATTTCCCGCCCAAAAATCCAAGTGCTTGGGTTTTCAAATTGGCCGAAATAAAATTTTTTTCTAAAAAAATTGTCAAAAAAAAAAATCTGCCCAAAACCCCCAAAATTTAATAACCCAATTTCAGGGTGAGGCTTGCTTAAGGAATTTTAAATTTTAAACTTAATTTTTCCCAAAAACCCCGGGTTCCCTAAAAATGGGGGTCTGTTCACCCCCCAAGTTTTGTGAAAAGCTTGGGTCCCAGTTTGCAGAGCCATCTTAAAACATTATGGACCCCCGGGCCATAACATTACATTAGGCCTCCCCAAATACTTTGACTTCCCCCTAGGCCAGGGCCTTTTTACCCACCCCGCCAAAATCATTTTATACGCCTCTTATCTCGGAACCGGCCCAGCCTGCGGGCCTAAAAGACGGGGTTGGCGGGGCCTTTTGACTCCCTTCTCCACCAGGGTTTTTAACTGTTTCACTTTCAAAAATTACACGAACAGTTAACAAAACCCAAAGGCCAATTTAAGGGATCCGGGGTTTATGTTTTTTGGGTTTTCCCTGGGACTAAAATAGCCCATTTGGGGGCCCCTAAAACTTGGGGGGGCCCCCGGGGCCAAACCCCTAGTATCCCCCAATGGAAAATGGCCCTCCCCAGCTTGTTCAGGCCCACCCAAAGCGATTTTTTTTCACAAACCCTATTCCTAACTCCATCCCCAACTATAAGCCTTACCCTAACCTTAGGCTGGGGTTAGGGTTGTTTAACCAGTTCCTGATTAGGTCATTTACCCCCCTTCCTGACCAGGCTCATTTTCCTTAGAACTTTCCTAAAAATTTTTTTCACCCCTTGGGGTTTTTATTAAAACCCTTTTAAAAAATTTTTCCCGTAATTTTAAAAATTTCTCTTTTTTTGTCTTTTTCTATATAATATCAAGAAAAAAGGTACAAAAAAAATCAAAAAAATGTCTGTTTTTCACATTTTTTTGTATTTGTTTAAACGGGCAAAACTAGGTGGGAAAACATTTTTTTAAATTGTTTCACTTTTCCATTTTGGATGTTTACATATAGGTGATATAGCATTTTAGGGTTGTCGGGGGCAGGGCTGAAACTTGCACTTTGGGCTGTCAATTTTTCGTTTCAATGATTGTTTGTGTTCATTTTTTGGGGGGGGTTTGTTTTCTTACTATGTAAGGGGGGAATTTTTTTGAGGGCATTTTTTTTGTTTTTTAAATTTTTTTTTTTCCCCCCTCTAAGTGGGGTGATTAAAATTACCCCCCTTTGCGGGGAGAAAAAGCTGAAAGGGGCTTTATAGGAAATTGGCAGCATCTTTTTAAATAAATGAATCCGGCGGGACGTGACCACCCGGGCTGGTGGGATCTTTTACATACCTTACTTATTGACTGTCCTATAAACAATGATCTAGAAGGCAGGGACGGTAATAATCTATCCCTGCCTTCTAAGTGGAGAGCCCGGCTGCCACTGACAGCCAGCTCTCCACACTTGCAGCTGCATAAAATTTTGTGCAGGGTGCGAACTTAACAATTTTTTGGGAAATACCCCTGCAAATCAAAAAGTTTAACTGCCCAGACCTTTTATTTAAAAAGCAGTCGGCATCTACTTTCAAGTTACTTCAAAGACTATATTTTGTCCACGTGTGTAAGTGGTTAAATGTCCGGGATCAGAGTCATCTCAGATCCCCCGCCACAAATTTGGGGGGTGGGGCGCTTAATTAATAGTTGCCGGAACCCTATATGGGAAAAGATTCATTTTGTGGGGCCTATGCCAAATTCCTTAAAGGGTTTTTTTTTCTACAAGAATCCTGTTTCCCAAAATTTTTAAGGACTAGTAATTGAAGACTTTTTCCAAAAACATTTTCTATTGATTTACCTTAAAACAGGAAAAAAAAGAAATTTTATTTTCTCTGAGTGAAAACCAGGGTTTTTTTTGTTTTCCTGACCCTAATTTCCTTTAAGGGTTAGACAGAGCAGGGGGGTTTATGTCACCTTTTTTTTTAGTTTTGTCCCTTTTCTTAAAAAAAGATTTCCCTTTTAATTACAAGAAAAAAAAATTGTTTTCACCCCCTCAAAGCAATGTTTGCTTGGTTTACTTAAAAGTTTACTTCTCCTGCATGAACTTCTAATGCTTTTAAATAGGGTTTCGAGAAGCTTTTTAAAATTTTGTAATAACTGTTTATAGCACAGAAAAGAACCACAAAGCCTGATGAAAGGGAGATTGAAATGAAAAACTGCTGGGTTTTAACTTTGAAAAATGTTTTGGGGGAGAAAAAACCCCCTTTTTAAAAACCTTTTTTAAATTTTAAGTAAAATTATGGGGCATTTAAGGGTTAGGGGGATTTCGCCCAAACTAAGAAATGTAAATTTCAAGAATGGTGTTTCCTTTTTTATTTTTGAAGAATGTTTTTGTTTAAAACTGAGGTGTTTTAAATTTCCATGAAACTTAAAGGGTTTTTTCCACAAAAAACATTTCTTTCCTGGTTTGTCCTGCTTTAGCTTTCACTTTTTTTTTTCAAAAAGGGGGGGGTGTAATTTAATTTTTTTGAACTGACTCTTTTGACCCCGCAGGCTTAAAAGGGGTTTTTCCCCCGTTTTTACCATTTGGCAACCGTTTATGGGTGGTGCTTTTCAAAAGCTTAAAAAATGGGGGGGGGTTTCTCCCCCCAGCAGGGGGGTTTAACTTCCCCCCCCTAAAACACGCCCCAAAGTGTGGGAAGTGAGAATTCACTCTGTGTGAGGTGGGGGAGGGGGAAAAAAAAGGTTCTCAGCTTATCCCTTTGGGAAATGAAAAGCTAAGTTTTAAAATCAATAGTTTTAAAAACATTTTTCGGGTCTATGTAAAATACTTTGTTATTTGAAATTTTACATTCCCGGACTCTTGGAAAGATTGGGGGGGGTTTTTTCTCTGTCTTTCTTCTCCCCACAGGTATATTTCCTGCCCGATTTTTACACTTCTGACCCCCTACAGGTCTGGGAGGGGGCCCAAAAAATATTTCGCTGTATTTTTTTGTGTTTACATGGGACTGCCATTATCTCTCTCTCTCTTTTCTCTTGAGGCAGGCCCCGATCGTAGTGGGTTTTAACCCCCCCCCCCCCGCACACTTTTGTCACACTCCCCCTTGAATTTCTGTCCCAAAGAAAACCCCCCCGCAAACCCCCACGCACCCCTTTTGATTGCTGTCAATGGGAAACCCCCTTTCCCCACCACTTTTGTCGCACCCCCTCTGATTTTCTGCATTGAATCACCCCCGAAAACTATGTCCCCACCTCTATTCCCCTGTTTATGAATCCCCCCCCACTACTCCAAACGCAAACCCCCTTTTGATTGCTGTCCCGTGGAAACTCCCCTCTCGTTTTCCCTGAAACCTTTCCCCCCGACGCTTCCCCTCTACGAATTTCCCTGCATATCCGTCAGAGGGGCGTTCCCCGGGAAAGGGAGCTGGGCGTTTAACCCCACCTGGGCTCAAAAATTTTTAAATAAGCCCCTTAAAGGAAACAGGGCCATTCTTTAAACCATAATTATTTTTTTATATGGTAACCCAAGGCGTACATGCTTACATTTTTGGTCCCCCCTAATTTTAAACTATGGAAACTTCGGGAGGGGGGAAAAAAAAAAACCCCTTTTAAAAATCTCCATGGGTTCCCCACAGTTTTGCCACTTATTTAAACAAAGGTCCCCTTATATAAAGATTTGAGTAGCTACAAAGTAAACTGAGTGGTTTTATACTTCTGCTTTTCAGCACCCGAAAGGCCCCGAATTTCAAATTCCTTCAGGGGAAAAAAACATTGGATTTTTTTCTTTGCAATTTCCCGATTGAGGTTTTTTTTTCTATTTTTATTTATCTGCCCCTGTTTGACTAATTACTAAGGATACAGAGGACAGGAGTAGAAGACAGCCCCAGAAATTATACACTCGCTCAAAAGGTTAAATCTGTGGGATTACTAAGGAGTTTCAGAGGATGTGAGTAGAAAGACGACCTTTGGAAAAATTATTTCACTCAAATCAGGGAGTGAGTTTTTGGGGTTTTTACTAAGGAGAACAAAAGGACGGGAGTAAAATGACAGGGACCTGGGGCTGAAAACTGTCGCTTGAGGGTCTTTTTAATTTAAGGGATTTTCCCGAGGACGGGGGTAGAATGGAAAAAGCTTTCCTGGGGGTTTTAACAACCCCCACTCAGGGGAGTGAAATGTTCCGGGATTTTCTAAGGGGTACAGAGGGCGGGGTTTGAATGAAAAGCACCTGGGTTTTACATCAATCAGCAGTGAGTTTGGTTTTGGGTTAAAAGGGGTACAGGGGGAACAGGAGTAGAATGAAAGGGACCTGGGGTTTAACACTCGTCAGGGTTGAGTTTGGTGATTACTTAAGGGGAAAAAGGGGGGGGAGGGAGAACAACAGCACCTTTGGGGGGGGAAAAACTCACTCAGCCCGTGAGTGTGGTTTTGGGTTAAATAAGGGGGTACAAGGACAGGGTTTGAATGCAGCAAAGGGGGTTTAACACTTTGAAACAGCAGTGATTTTTTTGTGGGTTTTCTAAGGAGAAGAGGAAAGGGAAATAGGAACCCTCAACACCTGGGGTTGAAAACTCACCAGCGTGAGTTGTGTGATAATAAGGAGGACAGAAGGGCGGGGGGTAGAATGACAGCACCCGGGGTTAATTTCATCACCAGCAATTTTAGTTTGTGTGTTACAAAGGGTTTCAAAGGCAGGAGTAGAATTAATCAGCCCCCTGGGGGTTTTAACAACTCGCTCAGCTTTTGGGGTTTGTGTGATTAAAAGGAGTACAGAGGAATGGGGGGTTAAAGACAGCCCTGGGGTTTAAACACTCGCCCCCAGTTTAGTTTGTGGGAATTTTTAAAGGGGACAGGGGGGGGAATTTTGGTTTTTAGTAGAACATCTACACCTTTGGGGGGGGGGGAAAAATTTACTCCCGCCTTGGGGTGTGTGTTTTCTAAGGATTTTCAGAGAATGGAGTTTGAATTTACGTCCCTGGGGTTGAACCCTCGGTCAGCAGTGGAGTTTGTGTGGGTTACCCAAAGGGGACAGAGGATTTGGGGGGTAGAACCTCACACCTTGGGGGGTTTAACACCCCCGCCAGCCCGTGATTGGGGTTTTGATTTCTAAGCGTACAGAGGATGGGAGTAGAAATGACAGACCGGGGTTTTAACACTCCCCTCAGCAGTAAAAGGGGTGATTTTAAGCAGGGAAGAGACGGCAGTAGCTGCCTGAAGGAGAGGTGATAATTTTGAGATGTGTGGCCCCGGGGAAATGAGGAGCTTCATCACTGGTCGTATCCCTAAAAGGGGCAACTTAAACAAAAATTGGGGCAGGAAATTTTTTAAAAACATAAATTTTTGACTTTTGTTTGTTATTTAAATTTTCAAGGGTTCCCCATAATTTTTTTTTTGTGGGGAAAAACCCTTTTTAAAATTCTAAGGTAACCCCACAAGAACACTGGGCCCAAAAAATTTTTCCCTCTTTTATTCAATCTCTTATACCGAAACACTTTCCCCGCAGGACTTTTTCTTCCAAAACATCCTTAAATTTGGGGGCAGTTCCCCTGCCTTCCCAAAAAGGACCTCTAAAACTCCTCTGAAAAGGGAAACCTTTTCTTTTTGGGCTCCCCAGTGCTGTCTAATTTTCAGTTGCCCCCAAACTGGGTTACTGACCGGGAAAAGGGAATGGCATTAAAGGGTTTTTTTAAAGAAAAAATCAAAAAATACCCCCTTTGAAAGGGAAAAAAAACCTAAAAAATTTTTGTTAAACTAAAAAACTCCCCCTTTTCTGCAGGGAAAAAAACCTTTTTCACCGCAAAGCTTCCCCCAAAAAAACCAAAAAACTTTTCAGGCGGCAAGGGTGCCCTTTATAGCCCATTCGGTGGGACTGGACTCCTAAGAAAAACCCCATGAGTCCCCACTAAAAGATGATTTTAAAGGGGTTCCCGAGTATGGGGAAGGGAGGGCAGGTGAAGGGGAAAAAAAGGGGTGTAAAAGGGGCCCCAAAATTTATGTGAAAAGGTTTAAAGGGAACAAGGACCCAAAAATTTAATTCAGGATTCCCGGGTTTTGGACGGTTTGTACAAAAAGTATGTTACTGGGGTGATTTTTTCAGTAGTTGTTGAATTTTGTTTTGTTCTGTTCCACAATAGCGTGACTGAACTTGTGAAAAGTTTGGATTCAGGATCTTCTGAACACAAATTTTTCACTCTGATCCTAACCCTTAAACTATCCCTTATTCTGACCATAACCCTAAAATATCTGTTTGTTTTTTATTGTTTGTTTTTTTTTACTTCGGTTCATTAGATATTTCTTCCAGGTGCACAGTGGTGCCAGTCATTTTGCTTACCTGCAGCTGAATGCAGGATTTCTCACTGCTGCCGCTGGGTCATGTGACCTGCACTCTAAGTTGTTGAAACACACAGACCCGGAAGTGAATCTCTCTGTCAGTGTTTCTCAACTCCAGTCCTCAAGACCCACCAACAACTCATGTTTTCAGGATCTCCCACAGAATGCACTGACAATAATGATATCACCTGTGCAGAATGCACTGACAATGATATCACCTGTGCAGAATGCACTGACAATGATATCACCTGTGCAGACTGCACTGACAATAATTATATCACCTGTGCAGACTGCACTGACAATAATGATATCACCTGTGCAGAATGCACTGACAATAATTGTATCACCTGTGCAGACTGCACTGACAATGATATCACCTGTGCAGACTGCACTGACAATAATGATATCACCTGTGCAGAATGCACTGACAATAATTGTATCACCTGTGCAGACTGCACTGACAATAATTGTATCACCTGTGCAGACTGCACTGACAATAATTGTATCACCTGTGCAGAATGCACTGACAATAATGATATCACCTGTGCAGAATGCACTGACAATAATGATATCACCTGTGCAGAATGCACTGACAATAATGATATCACCTGTGTAGAATGCACTGACCATAATGATATCACCTGTGCAGAATGCACTGAAAATAATGATATCACCTGTGCAGAATGCACTGACCATAATGATATCACCTGTGCAGAATGCACTGACAATAATGATATCACCTGTGTAGAATGCACTGACATTAATTATATCACCTGTGTAGAATGCACTGACAACAATTATATCACCTGTGTAGAAGGCACTGACAACAATTATATCACCTGTGTAGAATGCACTGACAACAATTATATCACCTGTTTAGAATGTACTGACAATAATGATATCACCTGTGCAGAATGCACTGACAATGATATCACCTGTGCAGAATGCACTGACAATAATGATATCACCTGTGCAATACTGAGGAAATCCTGAAAACTTGGCCTGTTGGTGGGTCTTGAGAACTGGAGTTGAGAAACACTGCTCTATGCATTCCTATAGGAATTCCTATCTGCTCAAATGCCATCTCATTGGAATGCATAGAGAGACAGACTGCCTGTCAGCATCAAAAGTACAGTGTCAGCAATTCGGAGTGCAGAGGTCATGTGACCTAAGAGATACTGTTGCATCAGTCAGATACCCTCTAATCAGCTACAGGTAAGAAAAGCTATTGGTTTTACAGTGTACCTCAAAGGGGTAGTCTCTCTACAGGGATTGCTGCTTTTTATGTTAAAGATCCTGCAAAAACAAGTCACTTTGCAACATGTGTCCATTAGCACGAGTCCTACCAATCCTTAGATATCCCCGCTTGTATTGGCTGCATCAGCTCCTCAGGTCGCTATAGCTACAAGCCTTTTCTGTCTCCCCTGATAGGCTGCCAGCACTGGTTGCTATAGCTACAGACCTGTTCAGTCTCTCATGATAGGCTGCCAGTGCTGGTCTCTACAGCCCCAGACCTGGTGTCCTCAGTAGCTTGTCACAGCAGACCAGTAGTAACCAGTAAACCCACACCTGAATTCAATAATTAAACTGAGAAAACGGGACTCAGGTAGGATGAATCAATGTAGTGAGACAACCCCTTTAACTTCTTAACGAGTCGCTGCAGACTTCGGAGTTTGCGGCTTTGGGCGCCGCAGCAGCGCTGAGAACGGGGCTGTGCTACACAGCCCTGATTCCAACACAGCTCCTGCAAGCACTGGGAAGCAGGGGAAACCTCCGCCACCCGGTGCATTAACCCTTTGATTGCCACGGATCGTCACCGCTGCGCAATCAAAGGGATTCCCTGCTGTCGGGTGATCGGAGCACTCGGTGACCTGTGTGCTGTCCTAATCACTGCCTGTGTCAGACTGACACAGTTTATAATGTATTAGCATATATGAATATGCTAATACATTACTAAGTGTAAAAAAAAACAAAAAAAAAAAACAGGTAAAACAGTTCTCCCTTCATGGGACTTAAAAAACAAAAAGGAAAAAACATAAGTGTAAAAAAAAAATAAAAAAAAATAAATATTTAATAAAAATTGTGCATATATCACAAAAACCTACACATATTAGGTCTCCACAAGACTGTAATAACCTGTAGAATTAATCTAAAAAGTTATTAAGTGTGAAATGTGAATGGTGTACAAAAAATAAAAATAAAAAAATAAAAAAATTTTTTTTTTTAAATTCTGCAAATATTTATAAGTGAACTTAAACTATTCCCCATAAAGTACAACTTGTCTCGAATAAAACGAGGCCTCATACAACTGCGTCATTGAAAGAATAGAAAAGTTACAACTGTTGAAACGCAAGGAGGCAAAAACTAAAAAAAAAATTCTGGTCATTAACTACTTTTCAGGCGTTCGACTTAAGAGGTTAAAGCAATTTCTAATGGACTAAGGGGAAAAAAACTGGAATGCTCCTTTAAGTTAAATGATATTAAGTGATCAATATCTATGTACGATGTTCTGTTTTGATCTATTCCTGACTTTCCTCTTTTCCACTGCCTGTCCTGACCTTCTGCTTGTAGTCTGTTTACAAAAAAATTATCCATGCTCTGACCTTCTGTATGTGACCAGACTATATATCTCTTTCACTTGCGTATCATGCCTGAACACCAGCCGCCACCACAAGTGGCCATGCTGGGGGTAGTAATCTGGGCGTTCCCTTGGTCCAGATTCCTTGGTTCCCTGCAAATCCAGATTTCTTGTACAAGGGGTTGAAGGGTGAAGTCCAGGGGACTACTTAGACTCTGCTTCTTGCTGTTGTTCTACACCAGAACTCATGGCTGACACAGAGGATCCACCACCTGACTCCGGTGAGCGTGATATTACCATTTGGAAGTGAACGCACTGACATGATTGCTGCAAAGCACGCCTGAGCCAACCTCTGGGAGCCAGGGGTCAACAGACCAGACAAGTCACATAATCTCCAAAAAATTGGGAATCTCGCAAGAGAACAGAGAGTGACTTTTGATCACTATATTTACTATTTTGCCATAGGCAAACTTAAACTCTATCAGTTCTCTATCTGTTAAACACTAAAACATAACTTTTATTATATATAACTCTTAACCTCTATACACACTATTTAAAAACCTGATCTCTATCCTCATCATTTAACCCTTTTTGCTTCTGAAAGAAGGAATAGCACCCTTTCTATTATCAAGTCTGGTGGAGCACCACCTATTAACAGGAGAGCCTTATATCTATAGCAAAGTACTAGCTTCAGTAAGGGATCCCAAGCCAACTACTTGGGCAGTCGTCCCTAATCTCATAGACACAGAACAAATAAGGCCCCCTTGTGACACCCCTGCAGCAGGTGACACTTGTAGACAGAGGTGAGAAATCACAATTTAAAACGTCATGCCTGACCTCGCCGACATGTTTCGCCAGCTAACCTGGCTTCATCAAGGCTTAGAGGTCCGATCACATGTGGTCTGAGCTCACTTCCTTTTATATCATGTTACGTAAACTCCCCATTCAGGTGCTCACCAATTAGCCATCAGAGAATCCACATAAAGCCCACTCCCCCTTCCGCGCGTGCACACTCATAACATGTCCTGCTAAAGCTGCCACCATGCTCTCATGAGCCAACAACCTTCAGTCAAATTCGCCATCTCCATAACGGGCTTGCGCCCCACCTTACCGTACTGCCCGTGCCAATGCACTGCACCAATAAACACCTCAGACCTGACTGTGATGGGCTTCCGTCTCACTTCTCTCATATTATTGCAACTGCGTGAATAGGTGTTACATTCCACAGCACACTACCAGCTTTATCAACTCCCATAAGCACCTTTTTTTTGCTATAGATATAAGGCTCTCCTGTTAATAGGTGGTGCTCCACCAGACTTGATAATAGAAAGGGAGTTATTCCTTCTTTCAGAAGCAAAAAGGGTTAAATGATGAGGTGAGAGATCAGGTTTTTAAATAGTGTGTATAGAGGTTAAGAGTTATACATAATAAAAGTTACGTTTTAGTGTTTAGCAGATAGAGAACTGATAGAGTTAAAGTTTGCCTACGGCAAAATAGTAAATACAGACCAGGCAAGGGCACTGGCAGCAGCACTGGCACAAAAGTGAGTGGGGAGAGAAGTATGGATGCTTTTTATTTTCTTGCAGTAGCACCAACAGCAATAGGTGTCATAGTGGCATAAGATGTGGGAAGGTTGGGATGAATGCATTCATATTGGGGACATTGAGGGATTGGATTGGGTTGAGGAGGCCAGTGGTGAGATGGGAATTTTAGAGTAGTGTGAAAAGCTTTTCATCAGTCAAGGTGAGGAAGCAGTTTTACAGTAGAGAAGTAATCTGTTCTGAAGAGTAGTTGTTGAGGGTTTTTGGTTAAAGTCGACTTCCATGATGTCATACTATTGTTTAAAGCATGGGACATAATCCTCAGCTGAAATTAGAGGCATTCGAGGTGGTAATTAGAGGTATGTGAGGTGGTAAAGGATTTTTCCCATCCGAAAAGAACCTGTTCTTTACAATCAGATTCAGGCTCCCACTTCCTGTCCAGCTGTGGGCGGTGCTACAGATTCAGGCTCCCACTTCCTGTTCAGCTGTGGGCGGTGCTACAGATTCAGGCTCCCACTTCCTGTTCAGCTGTGGGCGGTGCTACAGATTCAGGCTCCCACTTCCTGTTCAGCTGTGGGCGGTGCTACAGATTCAGGCTCCCACTTCCTGTACAGCTGTGGGCGGTGCTACAGATTCAGGCTCCCACTTCCTGTACAGCTGTGGGCGGTGCTACAGATTCAGGCTCCCACTTCCTGTTCAGCTGTGGGCGGTGCTACAGATTCAGGCTCCCACTTCCTGTTCAGGCTGTGGGTGTTGCTACAGCTTCAGGCTCCCTCTTTCTGTTCAGGCTGTGGGTGGTCCTACAGCAGCGACTGACTTTTCAGCTCTGCTATTCCTAGCTGAGGCTTTTAGAGGAACATTGGTAAAAGAGGGGTTTAAACAGCAGAGCACAAAGCTACAGAGCCCAAAAGTTTTAAAGTTTGCCAGTAAGAAACATAAACAAGCTCCCGTGCTGCTGATAGGACACATCAAGGAGTGATGTCACCATCCAGTCACTGCTAGAGCAGAGAGAAGAGGTCAGTAACTTATTGAAGCTTGTGTAAACAACCAGGAGATAAGAACTGCTCTAACTCTTAAAGGAAGCAAAATCAGAACAGCAATGTATTTGGTAATAGTCTTTATTTAGCTTTGCCTACATGCTTAATGCTAACATGCTTAAAGAGCCCCGACACCTCAGAATGAAGAGGTGTCGGGGCTCGTTAAGGAGATGAGATGGGACTTGGACCTATCAAACAATAATGGCATATTCTAGCATATCAATGATTGTTTTAAGTGAGACAACTCCTTTAATCATACACAAGTCACTTAAAAAAAGCAAAAACAAAAATACAAGTTGTAAGTACTGTGAGGGATTAGCACAAAGGTATTCGAGAGACAAAGTCTTTTGCCATCCGTTTAGCAGAATTGACATTTATTTAGCCATAAATAAACATAAACCAGATGGCTTGTCTTCAGTCACAACATAAATATACACCGTCCGTGTGAAAAATAGCAATGGAAAAAAAATAACAAAATAAATCCTAGGCTAACTAACATATAGAGAAACCCCCTCTAAGGCTGTGTTCACACGGCTTATTCCCGACGGATTTGTGCGGCGTGTTGAGCGCACAAATCCGCCGTGAATAAGGGGCGGGGCCGGAGCGCGGCGGGGCCGCCACTCCCGGCCCCATAGACATTCATTATCCACGGCGCGTACACGCCGTAAATAATGTGCATGTCACTTTCTCCCCCCGCGGCGGATTCGCCGAGCGGGGAGGAGCGACGGATTCCACTGTTCTCAATGAGAGCAGTGGATTACCGTAATTGCTGCCGCGGATTGGCGCCGTACTGAAGCACAAATCCGGCGCGCAGTACGGCGCCAATACGCGGCAGAATAAGCCGTGTGAACGAGGCCTTACAGTGGTCCTGGCCTGCCGCACCGTATCACTCACAAAGTCCAATATATTGGCTCTCTCCAGCCTGGAGAAGATAGAGCCTCTCTCTTCAGCTCTGTTTGTTGCTCCAACTCAGTCTTGGCAGCCAAACACACCCCCTTCCTCCACCTGACTGTTCATGCTTAAATTAGGCAAGGCTAACCTGGCCTGGATACATGGGAGCAGTCATCCCACCCAGCACTTAGACTGCTCCAGTAAAGAACCGGCCCAGATTGACTGATACCAACAGCCATACTAAACTACCAAGGTGATAGCAATCTCGGCTCTTACATCATTAGATCAGACATGTATGTGTAGTCCACAATGACTCCTTGAGCCTCCTTACAGTACCTAGGAAAAAAAAATTAGGTGTACACTCCTCGGTAAGATATGGAGTATGTGCTCTGTGGATATGGAAAACTCAGAGGGAGCCCCAACTAATATAAGGTAGCCAACCCTTGGCACACTAAAGAGAGCTAGTTTGAAGAAAGAGCTTTATTCACAATGTAGGCTCAATATACATGATTTGCACAAAGTACAGTAAGTGGGGGGTGAGGGAGAAAAAACAAAAGTCCTTCCTAATAAAGAGCCTGTAGTGGGTAGCCATCTTGGAACTATGCCTTGACTTGTGTAGGTATTTGTCCGCTGTATTTTCAGGATAATACAGGGTCTGGTTTCTTCCAAGACTGTTGTCCAAGTTATGGAAAGAGGATATAGAATTCCAGTGATAACCCTTGTGGGAGCGTAGATTATAGCGGTAACCTTGACTGGTGAGGCATGGGTCCTTGACATGACGGTATCACAGATTATTGGAATCTCAGTAGAATCGTAGTGGTCATCTGCTCAGAGTGTCCTCTATGGCGACAGCATACATGACGTTTCGGTTCGGTTATCAGGTGCCGGACCATAGCCAGTCTGGTACATTGTCTCTCTCCAGCGTTGGGAAGATAAAGCCTCTCTCTTCAGCTCCAGCTTGTTGCTCCAACTCAATCTTGGCACACTACCTTCCTCCACCTGACTAACCATGCTTAAAGGAGTTTTGCCACAATCTAATGTTGACGTGGGATCCTCCAAAATAGGTATTTAATCACTTTTCTAAATATATCTCATCAAAAAAGTGAGAGCTACAGCCTTCCTTACATGCCCTTGGTTTCCTGACAGTTTACATTAGACACGACCAGGAGCTGACAGGAACTGATCTGGCCACGGTTGCAGTGTTTGCACTTCTTATCTGATGGCAGGGAACATGAACGAGCTTTGAAGGGACTGGGGAGAAAGATCCTGTGTCTTTTGTATAGAGAATCCACTGGTTGTAATGTAATTATCTGAGTAAACATGCAGACGCTCCCTGGCTCTCTGCTCAGCCCCCCTCCCTCTCCCCCTGCAGCCATTCATGAAAGAATGAAAGAAGGTTGCCTGCTGAGCTTATCTTCTCTCCTGAGCAAATAAGAGAGAGAAATAAAAGGCATATAGCTTGTGCACAATACGGTTCTCTGTGGATTAGCAAAACAATGTTTCCTCAACTTCAGAGACTGAATATCAGGAACGTGCATGGGAGGTGGAGCGATGACATCAGAGGAGGTAATTTTTTTTAAAATACAGAAACACAACGCCCCTTTTTTCAAGCCTCAAGAGGGGAGTATCAGCATGTTAGGTAAGGAACTCACTTCTTGGCAAAACCCCTTTAAATTTGATACATGGGAGCAGCCATCCAATCCAGCATTTGGACTGCTCCAGTAAAGAACCGGCCTGGATTGACTGATACCAACAGCCATGCTAAACTACCATGGTGACAGCAACCTACGGTTACCATCATACAACTGCTGGCTCTTACTTCACCGAGATTAAACATCTGGGTGACACGTATTTGTAGTCCACAATGACTACTTGAGCCTCCTTAGAGGATGTTCACGCGGCGTCTTTCAGGATGTGGGATCCTCCAAAATGGGTATTTAATCACTTTTCTAAATATATCTCATCAAAAAAGTGTGAGAGCTACAGCCTTCCTTACATGCCCTTGGTTTCCTGACAGTTTACATTAGACACGACCAGAAAGTAACAGGAGCTGATCTGGCCGCGCTTGCGTTGTTTGCACTTCTTATCTGATGGCAGGGAACATGAACGAGCTTTGAAGGGACTGGGGAGAAAGATCCTGTGTCTTTTGTATAGAGAATCCACTGGTTGTAATGTAATTATCTGAGTAAACATGCAGACGCCCCGATATATGCCTTGTAATTACGGTAATCATAGGTCTCGTAGAGAGCAATGGTTATCTGCAGTTTTCCCCGATGCTTATTGAACGCCGGGTAAAGAAGCGACATGCCACTTCTTTCTGGTGTATATGCGGCAGGCATAATGAAAGTGAATGGAGCCGGCCAGGGGTCGCCCCCTGTTGCACTTTAGAAAAACACACTGGGCAGTGGTACAGATTCAGGCTCCCACTTCCTGTTCAGGCTGTGGGTGGTTGTACAGCAGCACAAACATGAAAAAAATGTAAATGGGAGAGCGCTCACAATGCAAGTCCGTGTACGGCTATGAATGAATCCTCCAGCTCCGCCTTAGGCTCTCCTCCGCTTTGGACCCCGGCCGCCAGCCACGGCCCAGAAACAAACATAAAGGAAACAATAGGTCCAGCGAAGGATAAACTTTAAGCCGTCTTAAAGTTATATACCGTGAACAAGGGCGTTTTGAGCACGCCCGAAACGCGTCGGTGTCTGTTCCCTGTCTGTACCCTTCTATGTGTGCCTATATTCTAGTAAAGACGGCTTAAAGTTTATCCTTCGTTGGACCTATTGTTTCCTTTATGGTTGTACAGCAGCAACTGACATTGCAGCTTTGCTATTCCTAGCTGAGGCTTTCTGAGGAACATTGGTAATAGAGGGGTTTAAACAGCAGAGCACAAGGCTCTAAACACATGGCGTCCTGTGGAGCACACAGGACGCGGTGTGAACATGGCCTTACAGGACCTAGGGGCATAGGAAGGATATGATATAACACAGGATAAATGGAAATAAAATAAACATCAACAAAGAACATGGAATATTATAATAAATTCTAATGGTTAAAAATTAGGAATCCATAAACATGTAACAGTAAAATCACTGGACAGGATATTTGTAAAGGATCTCAACACAAAGCACATGCCTTAATAAAAGCACCTTAGGCTATGTCTACACAGCACAAGTATTTCACTGGATTGACAGTGGTTTCGGTATTTACAATCCGCCGAAAATCCAACTATACCCAGCGCTGTATAGACCGCAATGAAAAATCCATGCTGTAGTCTACACAGCACTCATTTTTTCCGATCAGTTCAAAAATTTGCGGGATTCTTCCAGCGATGTTAAAAATGCCGTCGGATTTTGGACGCCGTTTTTACATTGCTCTGTAGACACAGCCTTAAAGGGGTTGTGTCACGGCACATGTTGTTGCCGTGGAGGAGTAAGGTGCTACAGGGGTTAATCCCTCCAGGCGGGTGACACGACCAGGGAGAAGCCTGGCTGATGGGAGTGACAGCTCGGCTTCAAATCAGCCCTGGCTTGTATTACGTTTTTCTCTTGGTTTCCGATTTGTGGCTTTGGCTTACCTGTACCGTTATCGACCCAGACTGTTGACTCTGCATTGCCCTGCACGTAGTAGAGTAGGGACTGTCGTCCAGTTGGGGTCTGCCTTTTAGGGCAGCACGTCAATGTAGTGTGCTGGCTGCAAAATGTTACAATATTGTATATATTAGATTCAGTCTGAGTGAGAGCTTCATGGAATAAAGCAAGCAGCCTAAAGTCTGTCCTGTGTTCATACACTACAGTCAAGTAGGCAGGGACAGTGGGCTGGGTGGCAGTCCGGGCCCACTGCACCTCCTCTGACGTGACAGGTTGTCTCCTCTCACTGTTTCATAGGACAAAGCAGCATTCTTTCATTCATGCATCCTGTCACTTCCTGGTCAAGCTGTCTGTAATTAGCACATGAGCTCCATGTATTCAGACCTCTGCTAATTAGTTTAGATTAGATAAACAATCTCCTTCTCTGAGATCCAGAGAAGCTTCAGAGCTAAAGTAAACAGTAGTAATTAGTATATTTTATTTGAAAGATCAGATAACACACAAGCTCTCAGGCTGCCTGTAGTTCTGTGCTGTGACCTGTGTGATGATGTCACTCCTTGCTATTAGATAAGACAAAGAGCAGAGGGAGAACAAGCAAACAGATCGGTAACTAGAGAAACCAGAGAGCCCTCAGAAGGTGATAAAATCATTTGTAGCTCCTCAACCAAAAAAATGAACAAAGGAAAATATTTGGAAAATGTCTTCATTTAGGGCCACATGTATGAAAACTGTCTAGGTGTAAAACTCACTTTGTTGCCCATAGCAACCAATCAGAGCCCATAGCAACCAATCAGAGCGCCCCTTTCATTTTTCCAGAGCACTATACGAAATGAGAGGGGCACTCTAATTGGTTGCTATGGGCAACAAAGTGAGTTTTAGACCTAGACAGTTTTCATACATGTGGCCCTCAGTGTTTCCTATATGTTCAAAGCTAATCTTTGTAGTGAGACAACCCCTTTAATGGGGTAAGATTAAGAAGTAAAAAGTATATGGGATGGAATATAAGTGGGGAAGTACAGGCAGGGTGTCTATAGAAAGTGTAATAGATATTAGGATAAAAGAAATGGGGGTAGAAAAGTAGATTAGGGCTAAAAAAGAAAGGAGGAGGACAGCTGAACAGAGCAGTGTGTTCGCACTTTGAGAAGATCGTGGGATGTGCTGCTGTTGTATATTCTCTGATTTATACACAGTACAACAAGCAGCCTCATACATTATACTTTAGACTTTAGCTGCACTTCCTTCTACATTTCTGGTAAATAGAAGAGACATCAGATTAGAAGAAAACAGCGGAACAGTAGATTAACCAACAAAAACCATGAAAACCCTAACCCTCATTTGTTTCCACGAAAATAAGACATCCCCCGAAAATAAGACATTAAGACATCCCCTGAAAATAAGACTTCCCCCCGAAAATAAGACATCCCCCGAAAATAAGACATCCCCCGAAAATAAGACATCTCCTGAAAATAAGACATCCCCCGAAAATAAGACATCTCCCGAAAATAAGACATCCCCCGAAAATAAGACATCCCCCGAAAATAAGACATCCCCCGAAAATAAGACATCCCCCGAAAATAAGACATCTCCTGAAAATAAGACATCCCCCGAAAATAAGACATCTCCCGAAAATAAGACATCCCCCGAAAATAAGACATCCCCCGAAAATAAGACATCTCCTGAAAATAAGACATTAAGACATCCCCCGAAAATAAGACATTAAGACATCCCCCGAAAATAAGACATTAAGACATCCCCCGAAAATAAGACATTAAGACATCCCCCGAAAATAAGACATTAAGACATCCCCCAAAAATAAGACATCCCCCAAAAATAAGACCTCGTGCAATTTTTTTGATGTAGTTCAGAGTTTGGCTCCTTCTGCTGATGTTTGTGATGAAATCACTACAGTATATTAATACATGCTGATTTTTGTTCAACAATAAATGTGAATTCTTGTTCATGGAAAAATAAGACATCCCCTGAAAATAAGACCTAGCTCGTCTTTAGGAGCAAAATTTAATATAAGACACTGTCTTATTTTTGGGGAAACGGTAGCGTTACCATTTAGTATAGTATTAGGGTTAGAGTTAAGTATTTGGATTCAGGTCGTCCTGAACTCAATTTTTTTTTACAAGTTTAGTCAAACCAGTGCTGACTGGAACAGGGTCATATTCGAGCAGTACCAGATATGAAGGTAAAAGGGTATTTATTTGTACTATATGTTGTGGGGTCTTCCTTGGAGTCAGATTTGTTTTAATGGTAACTGCCTTAGTCTTTTGTTATATTTGTGTACTAGCGCTGACTATTGAAGTATTGAGCTCTGTGATGTGCGAGAGAGAGCTCCGAGAGTGTGCGTGCATTACAATATATGAGATTTCTACATGGGCATGCTAGTTTCTGGGGAGAGGGGACAGCTGAAGAAAACAGATCAAATAAGCAGATTAAAGGGGTATTCCGTTTTGTTGATTGGCTTTAAACATGTAGGCAAAGGTCAGCAATGCCCATTACCAAATACAATGCTGTTCTAATTTTGCTTCACTTTAGAATGAAAGCAAATCTTATCTCTTGCTTTCGTACACACGTTTCCCTAGTTATTGGCAACCTCTCTCTGCTCAGGCTGCAGCAGTGGTCGGGATGGTGACAACAGTCCCTGCTGTGTTCCTAATCTTAAAAGACGGAGCTCATTTACATTACTTACTGACAAACTTCAGCCCTTTAGAGTTCTGTAGCCTTGTACACTACAGTTTACAAACGCCCAGCAGTCATGTTAGTGCAACAGGATCGGCTAGTAATAGCAGAGCTGATATGTCAATCACTGCTATAGAACCACCCATAGCATGACCAGGAAGTGGGAGTCTTAAGTTGCCTATTCTTTTGACCTCATGCCTGTACGTGGCCACATATATTCCATGCAAAATACGTTATATTTTCTTTATCTATAAAACAGAAAGCTGAGACAACCACTTTAACCCCTTAATGACTGCTTGCCGACTTTTGACGTCGCCGCAGCAGTGATAGGATCAGGGCTATACTAAATTGCCCTGTGCCCAGTGCAGCCTATGCAAGTGGAGAGGAGCGGGGGAAACCTCTGCTCCCCGGCGCTTAACTGTTTGATTGCCGGGTTCTCCCCGCGGGTAATAAAAATGGCTTCCCCTGGCGGGGGATCGGGAATGTATGTGTAAGAAGCCAGCGATCAGTGCACGCTGTGTGCTTTCCTGACTGCTGCCTTTGTCAAACTAACACATTATAATGTATAGGCATATATGAATACTCTAATACCTTCTGTCTCTTCACCCCTGTAGATTGTAAGCCCTCGCGGGCAGGGACCTCTCTCCCTCTGTCCATGTTGTCACTTTTGTAATTTGTAATTGTTTGCCCCATTGATTTAAGACCCGCCTAAAATGTACAGGCCCGGGAAATGACGGGCGCTCCAAAATAAATGATAATAATAATAATAAGTGTAAAAAAAATGTAAAACCGTTCTCCCTTCATGGGATTTTTTTTTTTTTTTTAAAAAGTTAAAAAAAACCATAAAAACGTGTAGAAAGAATAAATAAAATAAATAATACAATAAACATAAATATTTAATAAAAAAAATTATTGTGCCTACATTGCAGAAACACCAAAAAACCCTACGCATAAGTATCCACACGACCGTAAAAACCTGTAGAATTAATTTAGCAAGATGTTAAGTGTAAAATGTGAATGGTTAAAAAAAATGAAAAAAAACAGAAAAAAAAAAATAAAAAAATTCTGCAGTAATTTAGAAGTGATCTTAAACTATTCCCCCAAAAAGTACAACTTGTCCCGAATAAAACGAGGCCTCATTGAAAAAATTAAAAAAAAGTTACAACTGTTGAAACGCAAGGAGGCAAAAACTAAAAAAAATGTTCTGGTCATTAACTACTTTTCAGGCGTGCGGCTTAAGGCAGGGGTCCCCAACTCCAGTCCTCACGCCCCACCAACAGGTCATGTTTTCAGGATATCCCACAAAATGCACTGACAATAATTAAATCACTAGTGCAGAATGCTAAGGAAAGCCAGAAAACATGACCTGATGGTGGGCCTAGAGGACTGAAGTTGGAAACCCATAGTTTAAGGCGTTAAGGTTGAGTACAAGGACCAGTGAGTTTGAAAGATTAGGGGAAGAGGTAGAAGCAGGCAGTGTCGGACTGGGGTGCCTTGGACCCACAGGTGGAGTTGACTCTAGGGGCCCAACAGTTGAGCTGTTTCTGGACTCACCGGTGGAGTTTATTTTAGGGGGCCACTCTACAACCACTGTAAATGACATACCTCCCAACTTTTAGATATTGCAAAGAGGGACACATCAGGCCATGCCTCCAACCACACCCAAACATGTGACATCACAACAAGACACCTCTAACCATGCCCATACATATACATGACAACTTTTTTAGAAAGCCAAAAAGGGACACATTTTTAAGATCACATTGTATCTAATGATGAAATATTAAGTAAATTGTTATCTAATATACAGCGAGGAAGCAATCAGATACTTTTTAAAGCAGAATAGTCAGTTTATTGACGAAAATCTATTTCCCAAATGAAAAAGAGGGACATTTATAGAGCTAAGAGTGACAGAGGGACAAGAGTTAGAAATAGGGACTGTCCCTCCAAAATAGGGACACTTGGGAGGTATGGTAAATGACTGTACCTACCTCATATACTCTGTATCTTGCTTTTTGCCCCTCTTCTCTGCTTTTTTGGTCTCTCTTGAAGATGTATATGCAGTTTAAAAACAACTCCAGGTGTACCATGCTCAGCAGGGGTTCCCCCTATTCCCCTGTGGGCCAGTCCGAGTCTGGAAGCAAGTAAAGTTAAAGGGGTTGTCTCACTACATTGATTCATCTCACCTCAGTTCTGTTTTCTTGGCTTCATTTTGAATTCAGGGGCGTGTTTACTGGCTTCTACTAGGCTGCAGTAGAAACCAGGTCTGTAGCTATAGTGACCAGTGCTGGCAGCCTATCAGGAGAGATCAAACAGGTCTGTAGCTATAGCAACCAGTGCTGGCAGCCTATCAGGGGGATCAAACGGGTTCTGTAGTATAGTAAACCTGGGGGCCCTGAGGCCCCCCATACAAGAGAGGATTTCTAGAAATTAGGTAGGACCACTTTTAAAAGGAAAATATTTGAAAAAGTGACTTTTTTTATGCAAGATCTTTAACAAAAAAGGGGCAGCAACCCCTTGTAGTGAGAAAACCCCCTTTTAAGGTTTTTTGGCTTGGCTTAAGGCAGTGTTCCCCCAAATCCCAGGGCCTCATGGCCCCCAACAGGTCATGTTTTTTGGATCTCCCCCAGAATGCATGAAATTTAAATTTAAAACACCTGTTTCAATGCTAATGTACCTTTGTAGCATTAAAAAAGGGTTGGGAAGAGGGGAGAAAAGGTTTAAATGGGAAATGGGTTGCCCAGGGCCCACCTTAAAAGGGGGGGTTTCTTCATCTCACCTCAGTCTGTTTTTTTGGTTTTAAATTTTTAATTTAGGGGTGTGGTTTTCTGGCTTTCCCCCTAGGTGCGTAGAAGCCCGGTTTTGTAGCCCAAAAGGGAACCCCCGCTTTGGGAGCCTATTTAGGGAGATCAAAAAAGGTCTGTGTTGCAACCAGAGATTGAAAGGTCTGTAGCTATTGCAACCAGTGGTGGCCGGGCCCATTTAGGAGGGATTGAAAAAGGTTCCCGTAGCTTAGTGACCAAATGCTGGCAGCCTATCAGGAGAGATCAAAAAGGTCTTTTTGCTTTAGCAACCCGTGTGGCAGCCCATCAGGATAGATCAAACAGGTCGTAGCTATAGCAACCAGCGCTGGGGGCCTATCAGGAGAGATCACACCGGTCTGATTTTGCAACCGCGCTGGGAGCCCTTTTAGGAGAAAAATCCCCACCCGGTCTGTAGCTTAGCAACCAGCGCGGGGAGCCTATCAGAAGGATCAACCGGTCTGTAGTTATAGCGACCTGAGGAGTGATGCAGCCCATACAAGGGGGGGCATCTAGGGGTAGGTTTGGACATGTTAAAGGAACCCTATTGCAAAAACGTTGTTTTTGCAAGATCTTTAAAATAAAAAAAAAGGGAAAAACCTGTAGTTTAGACAAAACCCCCGTAAGGGGTTTGTATGTGGCGGGGAAAAAGGCTAAAGGGCCCATACTTAAAAACCCTTTAAAGGGGGTTTTCTCCCCTTCGGGATCGCTGCTTTATATGTTAAAGATCTTTTCAAAAAAAAAGTCCCCTTTGCTATATAGGGCCCCTGTGGGGTCAAAGGAGGAAGCAAGTGGCAGCAGTTTGGAAGCAGCTAAAAGACCGGGCCGGACATGGGGGCGCAGCCCTAATGGGAGGCCCCACATGACCCGGCGCGCCGGCCGTTGCGTCGGGTTAGGAGGGGGCGGAGTCGCGCGCGCGACGTCCGGGGGGCGGAGCCAGTGTATATAGCCGCACCCCGGGCCGCGCGGGAACAGTTGCGCGGTCAGCAGGGATCAAGCAGTTAGTGCTTGCTGACGCGCGCTGTTCCCACACTTCCACCGAGGATTATGTCTGGCAGCGGTATTGAGGAGCTGCTGGCGCAGCTCAGGAGCGCAGCGGATGCGCGCGGCCCCGCCTGGCTGGAGCAGCAGGTGCGGGGCGCGTTGGGGGTACTGCGGCCGCGGAGGCCTCTATCCCTCAGGCGGAGGGTGCAGGTTCGGTGGCGCACGCTAGGCGCAGGACCCGCCCTCCTGAGAGGTTGAGCCCTGAGGTGACCCCCAGGGCCCGCGTTCGCAGACGGAGCCCCTCCGGGGGACCCTCGCGGTCGGGCGACGCGCTCATATGGGCGGTCGCGCGCTGCCTGGCCCGGGAGGAATCCACCTCGGCGGGCGGGCCCAGCGGAGCGCAGAAGGCGCCAGCCCAGTCCGGGGGTGGCGCCGGCTGTGGCTCCAGTCTTCTCGGTTCCAGCAGCGGCGGGTTCCCCTGGCGATGTTCCGGTCGGGGGACCCGCCAGGGTGCGACAGCGGGAGGCGGAGACGGAGGATTTCGAGCCGGGGCCCAGCGGTATTTCCAGGGATGGATCGTGGACGGCCGGTCCTGGAGGACTGGGGCCGGAGGAGCGCTTAATGGGCCCATTCGGGGGGCCGGCGTCGAGGGAGTCGGTGACACGTCGGCGTTCAGAGGTCCATGTCGTGCAGGATCGACCACGTATGGACTGGGATTCGATGAGTGGTGACGGCGGCTATCGAGGACATGGAGAGCGGCTTCTGGGATCGGGCGGCGCGGCTGGCGGGATCACAGCTCCCGTGCAGCCTGGTGAGTCAACGTCTTTGTCTGTCTTGTCTCCGCCGGGGCGGGCGTCGCAAGCGCTGGCGTCGGATTTAGCTCCGTCGGGGGAAGGGGGTCCTGCGTTGCAGGAGCTGGCTAGTAGTCTGAGGGAATTTTTAGCGCGGTTTCCAGGTTCAGGGGGACAGGCGTCACCATTGTCGGCTTGGGGGGTAGCGCCGGGAAGCTTTTTACCTTCCCCAATGGGATTAGGGGATTTGGGTAGAGGAGCCGGGGCGCGTAGTGGGGCGGGGGTTACCGTATCAGTTCAAACGGAGCAGGATACGGTGGATAGCGTACGTTTGGATGATAGGGCTAGGGGCGAGGTGTACGTCTGTTTTGAGGGTCCTCTGGGGGCTCATCTTAAAAAAGAGGTAAAGGAAAAAATCTGGCAGGACGAATACGTCGAGATTTTTTCACTTTTACCTTTGGAGAAATTTAATCTGGCGAAGGGAAAGAGAGACGAGAGTAAGAAAGAGGAGGAGGAAAAGCGGAGGTGGCGGTTGATACCGCAGACTTTCCAGAATTGGATGCAGGCTTTTTCAATTTTGGCCAGTGTAATTGGGGAGAAACACCCGGAACATTGTTCCGGGCTGTTTTGTTATTTAGACTCAATCGGGGAGGCGCAACGAGTTTATGGGGGCCAGGCTTGGCTCCGTTATGACGAACAATTTCGTCAGAGGAAAGCGGTTAGACCATCCATCCGATGGGACCAAAAGGACATCGGGTTGTGGTTAAGGGTGATGGCCCCGACACGATACGGCCAGCCCTTTCAGGGGGGACCTGGTGGCTCTGGGCAGCAGGGGGGTACCGGGTCTTTTGGGACTAGTTCCCAGGGAGGATTTAAAGTCGGGGTCTGCTGGCAATTCAACGAGAACCAATGCAGGTTCGGGGCAAGTTGCCGTTTTAAGCACGTCTGTGCGGTCTGCAGCTCCACTTCCCATGGCGCGTCTCGGTGTTTGCGCAAGGGAAAGGGAAAGGGGGCAGGTTTTCAGCAAGGGGGTGACTCCAGTGAGCCTGGCCGCGATGGAACCGTACCTAAATAGGTACCCGAATCAAGGGGCAGCGGAGTTATTAAGAGGTGGCTTTGGCGAGGGTTTTAGGATCCCATCGCCCGCCCATGAGGTCCCCTTTTCAACTAAAAATTTGCGATCGGCTCTTTTACACCCGGGAGTGGTAGCAGATAAGTTGGCAAAAGAGGTCGCATTGGGTCGCATGGCGGGCCCATTTGCTTCCTTGCCAGCACCGGATTTGGTGGTGTCCCCTCTGGGGGTGGTTCCGAAAAAAGAGCCAAACAAATTTAGACTGATTCATCACCTTTCCTTCCCGAAAGGGTTATCGGTCAACGATGGTATTGACCCGGAACTCTGTTCCGTGGTTTATACCTCATTTGATGCGGCACTACGGTGGCTCAGGGTATACGGAAGGGGGGCTCTCATGGCGAAAACTGATATTGAGTCAGCTTTTCGCTTGTTGCCGGTGCATCCAGAAAGTGCCAGGCTGTTGGGTTGTTATTGGGACGGGTCGTTTTTTGTTGATCGGTGCCTACCTATGGGTTGTTCGATCTCATGTTATTATTTCGAGGCATTCAGTTCCTTTTTGGAGTGGGTGGTGCGGGATGTGTCGGGTTTATCATCCGTCATCCATTATTTGGATGATTTTTTGTGCATTGGCCCAGCGGACTCAGAGGTATGCGGGTCGCTGTTGGCATCAATGCAATGGGTAGCGGGGCATTTTGGGGTTCCCTTAGCCCCGGAAAAAACTGAGGGCCCGACCACCACCATTAATTTTTTAGGGATTCAGATTGATTCGGTTTTGATGGAATGTCGCCTTCCGGAAGGGAAGTTAGAGGATATGAGAAGGGAGATTGGCAGGTTGTTGGCCTGCAAGAAGGTTACATTGCGGGAGTTGCAGTCCCTGCTGGGGAAACTGAACTTCGCTTGTAGGATAATGCCGATGGGCAGGGTTTTTTCGCGACGCATGGGTCAAGCGACGGCGGGACTTCAGGCCCCACATCATTTCATAAGAGTGTCGGCAGGTATGAAAGAGGACTTGAGGGTGTGGAGATCCTTTTTGGAGGATTATAATGGAAGGTCGATCATCTTGGATAAAGCGGTTGACAACGCGGACATCGAGGTGTTTACGGATGCCGCAGGAAGCGTGGGATTTGGAGCATATTGCCAAGGGGCATGGTGCGCAGGGCGCTGGCCGGAGAGTTGGGTGGAATCGGGATTGGTTAAAAACTTGGCGCTATTAGAGTTGTTCCCGATAGTTCTAGCAGTAGAGTTATGGGGTCAGCTTTTTGTAAACAAGAAGATCCGTTTCAATTGTGATAACTTGGGGGTAGTACAGGCTATTAACTCGCTGTCGGCCTCTTCTCCCCCTGTGCTTTGCCTGCTGCGTCGGTTGGTGCTAAGGTGCCTGGGTTTGAATGCCTGGGTGGTGGCTATGCACGTTCCGGGGGTACAGAATGATTTGGCTGACGCTCTATCTCGCTTACAGCTGGATCGTTTTCGGGAGCTGGCACCGGAGGCGGCGACGGAGGGGTTGGTGTGCCCGGAGGAGCTATGGACCTTGGTTTCAGTTCCGCTACCCAACTGTTCAGGTCATCGTTAGCTAGAGGGACCTGGGAATCGTACGCAGCGTCATGGAGGTTGTGGGAGCAGTGGGTGGCGGGGGTGGGCCCCTTGCCTTCAGATGGAGAGAGAGCGGCCGCTCTCTTCAGTTTTATTGGGCATGCGGCTAATTGCGGTTGGTCGGTCTCGAAGGTTATGCGGTTTGTGGCAGGTTTGGCTTTCAACTTTAAGACTCGAGGAATGGTGGATGTAACCAAGAACTTTGGTGTGGTACAAGCACTGAAGGGTTATAGGCGGGGCGCGAAGGTGGGGGATAGGCGTAGCCCGGTAGTATTCCAGCTGCTGGAGCGGCTAGGGGACAAGTTGGAGGAGGTATGCGACTCGGAGTTTGAGGTTGTTCTATTTCGTCTGGCTTTTTCATTGGCCTTTTTTGGCGCATTACGGATTGGGGAATTGGTTAGCCCAAGCAGGACGGTGGCTGGGGGGTTGCGGCATGAAGATCTGCAGCTCCGGGAGGGCTGTCTTTTAATTCACATACGTAGATCAAAGACGGATCAGCTGGGGAGGGGAAAAACACTGCGATTAGGAGCGGTCGGGGGTTCCCCTATGTGCCCTGTTCGGTGTCTTGCAGGGTACAGGCGTCATTACGGTGGGGAGCAGGGGCCCTTGTTGACACATGCAGATGGAAAATTTTTGTCCCGGTTTCAATTTTCTGCGGTCTTTCGTCGCTGTCTGGAGGAATTGGGATTGGATCCTACTCATTTTGCGCCACATTCCTTTAGGATAGGTGCTGCCACGGAAGCGGCAGGGTGGGGATTAGATGCGGAAGCGGTGAAGAGAATAGGCAGATGGGAGTCCGACCGGTATAAATTATATATTCGCCCGCACTTGATTCAGGGCTCGTCGTAAAAGAACCTTGGTTTCAGGGGGGCGGGGTAACATGTGGCGGGGTTCTGGATGTTGTTGTGTTTTTTCTCTTACAGGGTGTCGTTTGATTTGGATCTTCGGCCACTCGTTTGTGCACTGGGGAGCGGAGCGGGCTGTGCTGCGAGCGAGCGGCCGGCAACTGGGCATCCCGGAAGGAGTGGCGACAGTTCGGTGGATTGGGAAACGAGGACTTAGATGGAGTCAGGTTCTGCCGGAGTTTCAGCTTTTCGTTTCCTGGGACCGGGCCCCGGATATGGTTGTTTTCCATGTTGGGGGTAACGACTTGGGTTTGCGCCCCATTAGGGAGTTGATTAGGGACATGCGATATGACTTTCTCAGGCTGTGGTCCCTATACCCGGGGATGGTGGTTCTGTGGTCGGACATTGTGCCGCGGTTAGCTTGGAGGCATGCGGATTCGGCAGAGGGGATCAATAGAGCAAGAATTAAGGTGAACAGAGCAGTGGCATCCTTTGTTTCTAGGAATGGGGGTTTCGTGGTACGTCATAGGGAGTTGGAACCAGGTGTGGGGGAGTTTTGGCGGAGAGACGGGGTTCACCTGAACGCCGTCGGTTTGGATCTGTGGTCTTGGGACATACGTGAAGGCCTGGAACGGGCCTTGGGGCTGTGGGGGGCTTCACGATCATGAGGAGTCATGATCGCTAGCTGTGGCGGGTTGGGGTCCTTGGAGTCGCTGAAAAGTTGTGGGGGAGTCAGGCTCAGCTTGGCTCCCAGTGTTCGGGTGGACAGGGCTGGCGAAGGTTCGGGCTCCACAGGGCAGCGTCCTTGGGAGCAGGTTATTGTACGGTTAGCCGCCTGAGGTGGCTGTTGGGTGCCCTGAAGCCGGGGGTGACGGCTGGGGGTAAAAAGAAGGTTGTCGCCAGACTCTGATCCTATGGTTTATCGTGGCTCCAAGGACCTCAGCCCCAAGTTGGTTCTTGGTTTGGGCAAATGGGTATTTGGCTATACTCATTTGCAATATGTGTGTTTATGTTATATGTTTAATAAACGGCTGCTGTGGCCATTTTATCCAACCCAGGTCTCGGTGTTTTTCTTGGGAAGGGATCTGGGGGGAGGAGAGATTGGCCAGAGGCAGCAAAGGAATAGGCATTGCCTAGGGTCAAGACCGGGCCGGACATGGGGGCGCAGCCCTAATGGGAGGCCCCACATGACCCGGCGCGCCGGCCGTTGCGTCGGGTTAGGAGGGGGCGGAGTCGCGCGCACGACGTCCGGGGGGCGGAGCCATGTATATAGCCGCACCCCGGGCCGCGCGGGAACAGTTGCGCGGTCAGCAGGGATCAAGCAGTCCCACCCTCCCTCCCTAGTTTTGGTAGGTTTGGAGCTTTCTAGCGGGAGGTTTGATCGAAATGGGACGAGCAGTGGATCAAGGGTGGTGTCTAATGTCGCAGTAGCGGGCGGGTTGGGGTCCTTGGAGTCGCTGAAAAGTTGTGGGGGAGTCAGGCTCAGCTTGGCTCCCAGTGTTCGGGTGGACAGGGCTGGCGAAGGTTCGGGCTCCACAGGGCAGCGTCCTTGGGAGCAGGTTATTGTACGGTTAGCCGCCTGAGGTGGCTGTCGGGTGCCCTGAAGCCGGGGGTGCCGGCTGGGGCTAAAAAGCAGGAGGGCGCCAGACTCTGACCCTATGGCTTATCGTGGCTCCAAGGACCTCAGCCCCAAGTTGGTTCTTGGTTTGGGCAAATGGGTATTTGGCTATACTCATTTGCAATATGTGTGTTTATGTTATATGTTTAATAAACGGCTGCTGTGGCCATTTTATCCAACCCAGGTCTCGGTGTTTTTCTTGGGAAGGGATCTGGGGGGAGGAGAGATTGGCCAGAGGCAGCAAAGGAATAGGCATTGCCTAGGGTCATGGAAATTGTCAAGGGACATGCTGACGTCACTCACATACATAATGGAAGATATTTTCGGGTGAGTATTTGATAAGCTGATATATGGCCAAGGTGAGTCCTTCATTCTGACTAATAGAGAGTGGCCCCAACTGGGGTTCTGAGGTCCATAAGTCCCAGCAGGGTATATGAGCAGGGTATAAGCCCATCAATGAATTTGATGCCATGTTATTACAGACGTCACTTGTAGCTGTTGCATATCCTCTTATTACGTTTCTGTACTATTTCTGGAGCGTGCTCGGTTCTGCATCCCTTATTCCATGTCACCCTGTCCTACAGCATTAGGATTATCACAGACGAGGTGGGCAGATCATGCATCAAATGTCATCCTCACACAAGCAGGTGCTCATATGACTTGTTAATCTTCTGATCCTGAGGAGTTACATGAGAAGAGTCAGACATTGCGCCTCTTCGGGAGGATTTAGTCGGTTCCAGCCCCCGGAGCAGAGCAGCTTTTGATAGTAACATTTATAGATCTGAGGGGACATTATGTTGAAGGCTGCGTTCCTCGTCCCTACTGAGAAGTCGCATTAGAATCTCTTCTCTCCTTACTGAGTGCTCTATGTCTTGGTGACATTTACAGAACAATAAAAAATGCTTTGGAGATTTCAGGTGTCTGAGGAGGCGCCTTTCTTTTCAAATCCATTTTTATTCTCCTTTATGTCTTGCCTTTTAGATTTAAATAAAAACTAACAAATTCAGTAACTTCATTCAGTTCCCCAATGAGGTCAGAGAAGATGTAACACAAGCAGAGCAACCGGCACAAGATGTAATTACCAGCGGGTGACCATGTCTCAGGCAGTCTATGGTACTAATCATTCTATACATGGTTATACTTACTGATGTATCATACACAGATACTGTATCTCTGAACTCATACAAGAAGAAACTTCATAGCATTGTTTTCATGCATCACTGTATATTCCCATCTGCAAGGGAAGTATTATAGTAGTTATATTCCTGTACATAGGAGCAGTATTATAGTAGTTATAGTCTTGTACATAGGAGGCAGTATTATAGTAGTTATATTCTTGTACATAGAGGGCAGTATTTTTAGTAGTTTAGTCTTTTTACAAAAGGGGGCAGTATTATAGTAGTTATATTGTGTACATAGGAGCAGTATTATAGTAGTTATATTCGTGTACATAGGGAGCAGTATTATAGTAGTTATATTCTTGTACATAGGGACAGTATTATAGTAGTTATATTCCTGTACATAGGAGCAGTATTATAGTAGTTATATTCTTGTATATAGGAGCAGTATTATAGTAGTTATATTCTTGTAAAAGGAGCAGTATTATAGTAGTTAATATTCTTTTACTAGCAGGCAGGCATTATAGTAGTTATATTCTTGTACATAGGTGGCAGTATTATGTAGTTATATTCGTGTCATAGGGAGCGTTTTATGTAGTTTTTTATTCTGGTACATAGAGGGCAGTATTTATAGTTTGTTATATTCCTGTACATAGGAGCAGTTATTTAGTAGTTATATTCTTGTATATAGGAGCAGTATTATAGTAGTTATATTCTTGTACATAGGGGGCAGTATTATTTGTAGTTATATTCTTTACATGGAGCAGGGGTTATAGTAGTTTATATTCTTGTACATAGGGGACAGTATTATAGTAGTTTTAGTCTTGTACATGGTGGCAGTATTATAGTAGTTATAGTATTGTACATAGAGGGCAGTATTATAGTAGTTATATTCTTGTACATAGGAGGCAGTATTATAGTAGTTATATTCTTGTACATAGGAGCAGTATTATAGTAGTTATATCCGTGTACATAGGGGGCTGCATTATAGTAGTTATATTCTTGAACATAGGGGCAGTATTAGAGTAGATATATTCTTTTACATAGGGACCAGTATTATGTTGGTTATATTCTTGTACAAAGAGGCAGTATTATAGTAGTTATATTCTTGTACATAGAAGTATTTATATTCTTGTATATAGAGGGCAGTTTTATAGTAGTTATATTCTTGTACATAGGGAGTAGTATTATAGTAGTTATATTCTTGTACATAGGAGCAGTGTTATAGTAGTTATATTCTTGTATATAGGAGCAGTATTATAGTAGTTATATTCTTGTACATAGGAGGCAGTATAGTAGATATATTCTTGTACATAGGAGGCAGTATTATAGTAGTTATATTCATGTACATAGGAGCAGCATTATAGTAGTTATATTCTTGTACATAGGGGCAGTATTTTTAGTTATATTCTTGTACATAGAGGCAGTATTATAGTAGTTATATTCTTGTACATAGGAGGCAGGTTTTTAGTAGTTATATTCCTGTACATAGGGGGCAGTATTATAGTAGTTATATTCTTGTATATAGGGGCAGTATAATAGTAGTTATATTCTTGTACATAGGAGTAGTATTATAGTAGTTATATTCTTGTACATAGGAGTAGTATTATAGTAGTTATATTCTTGCACATAGGGGGGCAGTATTATAGTAGTTATATTCTTGTACATAGGAGTAGTATTATAGTAGTCATATTCTTGTCATAGGGAAGTATTATAGTAGTTATATTCTTGTACTTTGGAGCAGTATTATTAGTAGTTATTTCTTGTACATAGGGGCAGTATTATAGTAGTTATATTCTTGTACATAGAGGCAGTATTATAGTAGTTACATTCTTGTACATAGGAGTAGTATTATAGTAGTTATATTCCTGTACATAGGGGGCAGTATTATAGTAGTTATATTCTTGTATATAGGGGGCAGCATCAGGGCCGTTCCTAGGGGCGGGCATGGCGGGCGGTCACCCGGGGAGCCGAGGCTCCGCTCACCCGAGGGGGCCGCCGCGGCCGCCCGCCCTGCCCGTCTGGAGGAGCGCCCCTGGCTCTGCGCGGCTGTTATGCGCAGAGCCAGCAGCTGCCGGTACAAGGAGGAGGCGGGACGGATCTTCCCGTTCCTGATCCTCCCTTGTATCAGCGTCACAGGAGGCGCACAGCTTTCACCGCGCCCCCTTTCGACGCATTGTCTCCTCGGCTGGCAGCTCTGCCGCGAGGAGATCCCTGGGAGCTGCGTTGCAGCGTAAGCGACGTGATGACGTCACGCTGCTTACACTGCTGAACAGCTCCGGACCGGGACACGCGGACTGAGGTGAGTACTCTTTGTTATTTTAGAACTACTTACAGGGGCATCACTGGCTACAAGGGGAGCATCCTGGCTACAAAGGGGGACATCCTGGCTAAAAGGGGGGCACACTGGCTACAAGTGGCCAACACTGGCTACAAGGGGGGCATCTCTGGCTACATGGGGGGCATCTCTGGCTACATGGGGGGGCATCACTGGCTACAGGGGGCATCACTGGATTACAGAGGGCATCTACTGGCTACGGGGGCATTACTGGTACAGCGGGCATCTATGATAACGGGGATCTATGGCTACAGGGGGCATCAACTGGCTACAAGGGGGGCACATTAGCTACAAGGGGGCCTCACTGGCTACAAGGGGGGCACATTAGCTACAAGGGGGGCATCACTAGTTACAAGGGGGGCATCATGGTTACAGGGGGGCATCACTGGTTAAGGGGGGCATCAGGTCATGGGGGGCACACTGGCTACAAAGGGGGCATCATGGCTACAAGGGGGGCATCCCGGCTACAGGGGGGCATCCTGGCTACAGCGGGGCATCCTGGCTTTTTCAATGGGGGCACATGGCTACAAGGGGGGCACCTGGCTTTTAAAAGGGCCAACCTGGTAAATGGGGCCAAACAATGGCTCAAGGGGGGATTTAGGCCCCCGAGGGCATCTTTTGGCTACGGGAGGATCTTGGTCGGGGGGCATTCTGGCTACTTGGGGGGGCCCATGTTGGCTCAGGGGGGGATCATGCTGAAGGGGGGTATCAGGATACAGAGGGGTCTTTGGTTTCAGTGGGCATCTATGGGTACAAAGGGGGGGTCTTTTGGGTAAGGGGATCTACTGGCTAGGGGGCATCTACTGGCTACGGGGGGCTACTGGTAAGGGGGGCATCACTGGGTACGGGGGCCTTTACGGCTACAGGGGGCTTCTGGCTAAATGGGGGGGTTTGGCTCATGGGGGGGATCTCGGCTACATGGGGGGGGATCTTGGTACAGGGGGGCTCCTGGCTAGGGGGGTTTTAAACCGGATACAGGGGCATTACTGGTCGGGGGCAAACTATAGTACAGTGGGCATTTTACGGCTACAAGGGGGGCATCTCTGGTACAAGGGGGGCATCTCTCTACAAGGGGGGCATCTTGGGTTTAAAGGGGGGCATCTTGGCACAAGGGGGGCATTACTGTAAAAAAGGGGGCACAATGGCTACAGGGGGGCATCACTGGTCAGGGGGTTTTCTCCTGTTATAGGGGGGGTTTCATGGTCAGGGGCTTTTCTGGCTACCATATGAGATGCTTAGATGGGGAGTTTTATAGAGATGGAAATTGGTAGAGAAGTGCTGATAAAATGGGGGAGTTTAAGATATTTGTTTTGTAAATTTTTACAGGGAAGAGTCGGAAAAAATTATGGTTTGTGTTGTCGTTTTATCGACAAAATTGAAATCGGACGGTTTTTTTTTTTTTTTTTGAAAATCGGCCCAAACACGCGATTTTTAAATTTTGGTTTTAAAAACTGTGATAATCATTAATATTGGGGCCATTTTCGCCCCATCCTTTCTTTTTAGCCCGTCGTTTGCACGGGCTTTGTTCTGGACGTATTTACATCCCTATTTTCGTCCTTAAAGCATCAAAAAAAAATTGCTAAAATATGTTTCTATTAGTTACAATGGATTTTTGGGGGGCAATCAGGATGTAATTTTTGGACGTAAATTCCCATGGGAAAAACGGGTTTGAACAAAACCCAGGAAAAATAAGAAATCCTGCTTGGGGGTACCAAAGGTCCCCCGAAAAAAACCCGTGCTGTGCTGGCTCTTGCTATTGATAGGAAAATACAATACAAGGGTGAAAAAAGACTAATTTCAAATTTTTTTCAAAAAGAAAAAAAAAAAACATCTGTACCACATTGGGCCCTCCTCTGTACCCCATCTGTTTTCCAGTGTGCAACTTTTTACAATCTGTGCAAAATTTTGTTCCAATTTTGTCAATCATCTGTCCAACCCGTATCACCCGCTTGCAAATCTGTACAAATCTGGCAAAATCTGTACCACATCCCGTTTTTTTCATTGCATCAAATCTGTACAAACATTGCATTGCCTTATTTTATGGTTTAAAAAAAATGTAATTTTCAAGGAAATTTGTAATACATTTTTATAGAAACTTTTTGTTTTTGGCAAAAAAAAAAAAAAAAAAAAAAAAAATATATTTTAAAATTTTATTAATATTTTATAAAATATATATATATTATATTTTTATTTATAATTATATATTTGGGATTTAAAGTATAGGGAAAAAGCCAATGTATAGCTTTGTTTGTTTTATATGTAGGGTTTTTTTTTAAATTTTTCATTTAATTTTTAAATGGATTTTAATTTTTCCTACTCTGTGTAATGTAGGTTTCCGGCGAAATCCCAGGGGTATTTTTCATTGCCAATACGCACCACACTTTGTGCGCGTATTGGCAATGTAAATAAGCTCGGATTTTGCCCCGGCCTTTCATTAAACAGAGTATGAAGAAAACAAAAAAAATTTTTCAATTTTAAAAGAAAAATTAATTAAAAAATACTTAAAAAAAGTCAAAAAAATTTTTATTAGGACTTTTTCTCCCATTGCATTAATGCCCCATATATATATTTTTATAATTTGATCCAAAGAACAAAAAGTCTCTATCCAAAAATATTACAAAAATCCTTGAAAATTTAAAATAATTGAACATAAAAAAAGGCAATGCAGATGTTGCCCCAAGATGTGGTTCCTATATTTTATATATTTTACGATGTGATACAAGGTTGCACAGCTGTTTATTTCAGATGTGGTTTCGTTTATTTATAGATGTGGTACAGTTTTTTTTTTTTTTGTTTCTTTATGAAAAAAAATTTATTAGTTCTTTTTTCCTTGTATTGTTTTTTCCTATTACAGCAAGAGCCAACACAGCAAAAGGTGTTTTTTGGGACCTTTTGGTACTCAAGCAGCATTTTTGCTTAATTTTTTTTTTTCTTCTTTAAAAATCATTTATTGTAAGGTTTGTGTTGCTGTAAGTGTTTTGAAAATAAAAGGGATCACTACCTTTTCCCACAGTGGCTTTTGGCCCCATTGAGCACAGTTTTTTCCCCCAAAAAAAATAGGGCAAATCGCGTTTACATTTTTCCCAAATTTTAAGGTTACGGCGATAATCTATTTCGGATATGGGAAAATTCGTTCGATAATTGCCGAAAATTCGACTATCGAGAGATAACGATAATTAACATAATCGTCATCACAAAATCAGGTTTTGGGGACAGATTAGAAGAAGAAGAAGGAAAAAAAAAAATTAACCTTAAAGGGACGTCTCCTGGAGTCATAATTAACTTTACTTTTAACAGAGCCTGTTTCAGGGGTATCCCCCACTGATGCGGAAATATTGGTTGAAGTAAAAAGGTTTGTATTCAGTATGGCAGTTTTTTATTTAGTCATTGTGTGGGATATGGGGTCACGGTGTTGCTGTTTTGGTACTATGTGGGATATGTGGTCATGGTGTGGTAGTATTATCGGTCACTGTGTGTGGTGATATGTGGTTTATGGTCTTGGGGTTTGGTTGGTGTGCAGTGTTTTTTGGGAAACTGTATGATATTATTAGTATTTTTTATGTAGCACATTTTTGGTAAAGTTTTCAAAAAATTTTGGCTTTGGTTTGATGGTGTTTCACTGTTTTTTCATTATGGCGATTATGTTACATGGGGGGGGGGAGGGGAAAAAATTTTCTTCACCTCCCCCCTGATGAAATTTTGCCTAGGAATGGCCCTGGGACAGAAATTTTAGTAACGAAACCCAAACATCCTCGTACCGCTTTGTCCCACTTCCAGTCCAGCTAGGGGGGAGTCCAGCCCGAAAAATTTTTCTTTAAAAAAAAGCTTTATTAGGGAAAATCTTTAAAAAAGGAAGTTTACTCTTGCCCATGAGTTGTTTAAAAAATGATGGTATCCATTAAAAAATAACCACCCAACACTGTTAAAGTAGTTATTTTTCTTGCACATAGAGGGCATTTAATTATGGGTAGTTAAAATTTCTTGTACATAGGGGGCATTTTTAAAAGAAAAGTTTTTTTTCTTGTAATAGGGCAGTATTATATTTGTTATATTTTGTACAAAGGGGGGGGGGGGGGAAAAGTATTATAGAAATTTAAAATTTTTCTTGTACATAGGGGGGGAGAAATTATAGTAGTTATATTCTTGTACAAAAGGGGGCAAGTTTATAGAAAGTTAATTCTTGTACAGGGGGGGCGTTTTTTATGGGTAGTTATTTTTTACAGGGGGCAGTTTTTTAATATTTAGTTATATTCTTGTACATAGGGAGCAGTTTCCCGTATTATTTTTTCTTGTAATATGACCCAGTATTATTTAGTTATATTCTTGTTTTTTAGGGGGCGTTTCTAGGTTACATTCTTGTACAAAGGAGCTTTATTATAGTAGTTATTTTTCTTGAACTTTAGAGGACGTATTTTAGTAGTTATATTCTTGTACATAATGGCAGTATTATAGTGTTATATTTTTTTACTTTAAGGGGGCAGTATTATAGAAAGGTTATTTTCCCTTGTGCTTTGGGGGGGGAGTATTTAGAAAGTTATATTCTTGTACAAAGTGGCATATTATAGTAGTTTTTTCTTGTACATAGGGGGAAATTTCACGGTTGAGGTAGTGGACCCCACTGGCTCCCGCAATGCGATGGTGTTATCCACGCCGGGGGAGGGGAAAGTCTAAGTAAAACCCGGTTTAACCAGAGCCCCCCCCCCAAAGCGGGAGGGATTTTTGCTGAGGGGGGAAACTACCAGGTCGCTTAAAACTGGGGGTGACTTGCTTGGGGCGGCAGAAAAGGTTAAGGCGGGGTACAAAAATTGTAAAGGCATAGACGTAGTCTGGGACAGGCAGTATTTTCGGAAAAGGGCGGCAAAAGGTTTTCTTGTCGAGGGGGGAAAGCAGAACGGTAGGGTACACGGAGAACAGGGGCGAGGCCCCAAGGAACGCTTTCCCCAAAAAGTGATAGGCACTAAAAAATAGGGCCCATTTGGGCGCCAGGGGTGGTAGCCCCTAAAATTAGGGTCGGGCGGGGGCCTTTTTAACTGGCCAGCACTGGGAGCGGGGGAACATGGGGCGCGGTCGGGGTGGAAAGGGGGGAGTGAGTGCGCCCTTTCGTCTGGGAAACGGACCGCAGCGCTACTCGCCCCCCGGCGCAAACGGGAAGGATGTGCCCAAGGGCCCGGGGGCCCCACCCAAGGGAAAAGTACCCCCCGCTCTTTGGGCATCCCCCCTTTTTAAGCCCGGGGAATCTCTAAATTAATTTCGGGCCCCAGTTTTCCCTCCGGCTCCCAAGACCTTTCCCCCGGGCCCAAACCCCCTTTTAAAATCAATGAGGAAAATATCGTTTTCCTCTACTCCTCCTCAAAACCCAGGTTCTCCTTAAACCAAAAAGATTTTTGAGGCATCGCCTCGGGCGACGGGGGAACTCCCTTCCCAAGGGAAAAAAATTTTTCGGGCCCCCAAGGGTTTTAGTAGGAGACATAAAAGGAGTTCGGGGTGCGCTTTGGTAGGGGGGGAAAGCCGGAGTTTATAGGGCCAAACCGGGTTTATGCGTTTAAGCACCCGAAAGGAAACCGAAGTGGGGTCCCATTTTTGTAACTCGGGGATCTTGGGGGACATATTTGGCTGAACCCCACACCTTGGGTCCCCGGGGAGAGAAACGGGGACTTTTCCCTTTTATTGCTTGGGGCCTTTGTGCGCTTCTGAAGCCCCAGAGCAGAGATTGGTGGGTCAGGGACCCAATGGCCTTCATGTTTTGGGGACCAACGCACCCACTCCCGGGACCCAAACCAGGGATGCCAGCTGGGGGTGGTGGGGGGGGTCAGGCCGTACACGAGGTAAAAAGGGGAGGAAACCCTTCGGACTCCAATCTGGGGAATTATATAAAAATTTCCCCCCAAAAGGAAGCAATTTGGGACCGGTCACCCTGTCGGGTGAGAGGGAAAGTGGGGGAAAATTTTTTTTCCCCAGGCCCTTTTTTGACCCCTTCCCCTGCCATTCATCTGGGGGGGGTAAGCCGAGGAGAAATCAAGCTTCCCCTGCAGTTGAAAAAAAGGGGGCCCGCCAGAATTTAAAAAACAAAAATGGACCCCTCGACCGAGATGAATTTGCAGCCAAAAAAAACGAAAAATGTGGTGAAAAAAACAGATCGACCAGGCGGGTCAGAAGGTAACCCTGGAAAAATGGGAAAAAAATGGGGCCTTTTTTGAAAACCTTTCCGGGGCTACCCAGTTTCCCCGGTTTTAAACCAGTTTAAAGTGGGGAAGATCGGTTGTAAATTCCACCCCCAAAGTGAGACCCAGTTGGGTAGGGAGGGGCAGGGGAGGGGCAAAAGGTCCAGCCTTTTGTGAAAGGTGTCTTGTTGTGGGCACGGGTGATACAGGACTCGACAAATTTCCCGGACACCCTTTTAGCCCCCCGTTCCGGCCCCCAAATAAACCCGGGAGGGTCGTCCACCAAAGGGAAAAAGGGCCCCACTTAAAATTTTTCCTTTGGAGCGCGGGGGCAAAACGTAAGATTTCCCATTCGGAACATCCCAAAGGTAACGGGGCTTTCGGAGACCAGGCGCTCTGGGGGGGATAATGTGCTTTAGGGGGGCCAAAATCCTCCCCAACCCCCCCGGGGGGCGGCGTGAGGGCTTTGGCCCCTTTACATTTTTTTCCCCGGGACGAAAGTGGTCTGGAAGTTAAACCGGGAGAAGAAAAGGAAACCCTGGATTTGGGGTGGGTTGAACGCGGGGGGCCCTTTGGAGATAATGAAGGTTTTTCAAAAATCCGGGAAAAGATTTCTAAAAAGGGAGTGCCCCCCGGTTTCCAAAAAGGTAACGCCATTCTTTTTTAAAACGCCAAATTTTTAAAGGGCCAAAAAATTCCCATCCCCGATAGTATAGTTTTCCTTTTTTTTTCCCGGGATGAAAAGTCGAGTAGAAGCCCAAAATGGGCGTTTTGCCCGTAGGGGCCCCCTTTTTTCGGAGGACCAAATGCAAACCCCAAACCCCAAGAGGGGCTGTTCTTGCGATAAAGGCTTTGCGGGTCTCGACACGACAGGACGACGCGGGGGGCAAACCCTGGTTTTTTAGCTTCGTTTATTGCTTCTTCGGGGTCCGGTGGCCAACCTCGCGGGTTTGGGGTTTTTTTTTGGGGAAGGGGTACAACGGAGCCACCAGCGGGGGGAGAATGCCCGGGAAAGAACTGCCGATAGTAATTGCAGAATCCAAAAGGGGACGTTGTTTTGGGGCCCGGGAGGCCAACGGGGGTGGACATTTTCAAAACTGGGAACCCCAAATTTTTTCCCGGATCCATCCGCAAGCCCTGGGGCCCGGTTTAAAATTTGCCCAGGGAAAGGAAGGCTCGTTTGGGTGAAAGAGAAAACTTCCTTTCCGTTTGGCGTCACAGATGATTAGCTCGCAGGCGCCTCGAACCTGGCGAAAAGTGGCACGGTGGGCCTCCAAGTTGGGGGGAGTACAAAAAGGAAGTTTGTTTCCCAAATAGACCCAAAGAAACAGGAGTAAAAGGGGGACCCGGGCCCCGTCAATCACAACTCCCGGAAAACGGCTGGGGGCATTACATAGGCCAAAAGGCATGACCAGAATTCTAAATGCCAATCCCGGGTGTTAAGGCCTTTTCCCATCATCGACCTTAGGGACCCGAACCAGGTTATAGGTCCCCCTCAAATCCAGCTTGGAGACGTCCTTCCGCGTAGCGATAAAGAGTTCCGTGATCGGGAAGAGGGCCCGGTTCTTTCCCCGTGATCTTTTAAGTCCCCGGTAGTCGATGCGGGGCCGCAACGAGCCGTCCTTTTCCACGAAGAAGAATCCCACAAAAAGTGGAGAGGAGGTCACGGTGCCCCTGCGACCCTGCCCCGGGTCGCAGGCGCATCCGTGCCCCCGACCCGAGCGGCGCCCGTCCTGCACGCGGGTCCGGGGTCCCTCCCCCCCCTGTCAGGCTGGCATCCACTTCCCCGGCCAACCTCCGTTTGTCTGCCTCTGCCCGCGGCGGGCGGGGCGGCCCCATCCTGGGGCCGCGTGGCGGCAGGGGAAAATTTTAAAGGGGGGACAGTGCATCGGAAATTTGGGCCATTGGGGGCACTGTCCCTATTTAAGTCCGGCCCTTTTCCCGGGCACCCTTGCCGGACCTTAGTGCTCAGCCTATGGAAAAGCATTCAAAAGTCTTGTTTTGCCCCCCGTTACCGAACCCGCTGCTCATTTTACCGACTACAAACTTGCCGCCTGCCCTGACCCCCTGCTGTCCCCGACTACGACCTGATTGCCTTTTCTGTACCTCCCCTCCCCTTGGCCGCCCCCGCAACAAGCCCTGCATGGAAGCGCCGGGTAGATTCCCCCTTTGCAGAAAAACCCCCATCCCCTTTGCGGCGGGGTTGGGGTAAACCCCCGGGCCCTATTTTAATTCCGCTCCCCGGGGGGGTTTTTCCCCATCGCTTGCGGTGGTCCAGGGATCCACTCCCAACCGTTACAGTGGACCGGATGGACCCCCGCCAATTCCGTTACCCAGCCTGGGGGTCTGACAACCGTTGTTGCCCCCATCAAGCAACCCCGGCAACAGCACAGAAACCGACCCCTGCCACCATGTTGCACAACTCGTCACCCCCCCCAGCAAGCACCTTCCCCAAACTCCTGGGGTTTGTTCCTGTCTCAGGCCGTCGTTCCTGGCAAATGGTTTTTCGGGGTCATCCTGCTCCCCGGAACCCCCTGGCAGGGCTACCCTCTGTGGGACGGAACGATCGGTGACGAGGACCTACAGTCGTTCCTCAGTGAGACCCGCAGTGGTTCGGAAAAACCCCCTGCATCCTCCGGAGACTGCCCTCATAAAGCTACCCAGGGGGACCTGTATGTGGGGAAAACGCGGTGCAATTGCCCCTTTACCTCAGAACTGTCTGGAACAAGGCCGTCTGTTTCCACCTTCAAGAAAGGGGTCTCAAGCCCCCCCTCTTCCCCCCAGTGACTTGTCGGTTTAGTACCCCATTGTGTCGCTTCTTTAAAGGAAAGGGAACTTCGGAAGAGCATCACCAAACCCAAAACCTCGCCGTTTTTCCCGGGCCGGGTTTCCCAGAGCCTACTGGCCACAGCGCCTACACCCACGAGGACCCATCAATTGTCGGCTGTCTCCGAGCAAGAGTTGGTCCGCGTCGCAAAGGAACTTGTGCCTTACGTGGCAGCCCAGAGCATTTCCGGAGAGTTGTCCAAATGCGGGAAACCCCCCGCACCTAGGTTCTGTGGGAGGGGCATTCCTAGGTGCAAACTCCCCTCTCCACCCCTGCTGATGCCAAACGGTCGTTCTGAAAGCTGAATCTCTTTCAAGTCCGGCGTTTTTTTTTGGGCTCAGCCGGGAACTTTAAAACCTCAGTCACGGAAAAACAGCACCGTTTTCCCCTTTGGCCCGCCTGGAGAAACCGCCGTTTTTTCCGTCTGTCACGGGGAAACTTTTACGACCCATCCAGTTTGTCCCCAAAACCACTGTCCCTAGTGGGGGCACTACAAAAGGGAAAGTCCCTTCACGTGTTCCTCCTCTTCGGGGGTTCCCCCGGGATTTCCGGGCTGGGCTCCACTCTTCTACCCTGAGGGAGTCTGGAAGTAATCGTTGGGTTCCCTACTGTCGGGGGCGTTGTTTGGTGGCCCCTCACTCGGTGCTTTCCTGCCCCCCGCTCGACCCTTCGTGAGCCCTGCCCGGTCCCCAAACCCGATATCTGGAGTACGTTGAGTGTTCTCCAAAAACAACCGAGAGTTTTCCTCCGCACGCCTTACGACCCCTTTGATTTACTCCCGGGAAAACCAGTCCTCCTGGGGGCAGAGTTCCCCCTTTATTTCCAGAGACACAAGCCATGTGGGAGTTGTCCAGGAGAATCCCCGGGAAAGGGTTCATTTGAAATTCCCTTCCCCCCGGGGCGGGGTTCTCTTCGTAAAAAAGGGACGGTTCCTTACGGCAAGATGTTTTTCCCGGGGTCTAACAAATCCGGTGAAAAAACCTCCCCCTCTGCCTTTTAAACCAGAGTCTTTGCCGTCTGCGGGGCCAAGGATCTTCTCCAAGCTGGATCGGGGGGGCCTACAATTTGGTCCAAAACCGAAGGCGATGAAGGGAAAGAAATGGCCTTCAACCCAGGAGGGCACTTTGTTTCCCTGGTGATCCCCTTGGACTTGTAAGGCCCCCTCTTCCAGGAGCTCATAAATGACTTTTAGAACCTTCTTCACCTGCGTAGGGTTTACCTAGATTTCTTGGTGTACTCTCCGACCTGACACCCCCCGCAGTCATGTTTGTCGGGGTGTTGAAGCGTCCCCGAAGAACCATTTGTATCCAACTAGGAAGTGCCCTTTCCCCAAACCAGCCTCCGTTTCTGGGATCGCTTTTCTGACCAAGGCCTATGGATGGATCCAGATAAACTGTCACCTGTTGCAGGGGCCACCCCCCCCATGGGCCTAGCCATACAGCGCTTTTGGGTTCTGAACTACTATCGTCAATTTTAACCCCCACTTTTCTACGCTAGGGGCCCCCGTAGGGGCCCCTTACAAAGAAACTGAAACCCCCCCCGCGGGCCCAAAACGAACTGAAGAGGCATTCCAAAGCTAAAGTCTGTTTTTCCACAGCACACCCTTTTGGGGCCGACCCCGCGAAACCCTTCACTTTGGAAAGGGTGGATGCTTCATCTGTGGGGGTCGGAGCATTTTCTTACTAAAAAGGGCCCCACGGGCAAGACCGTAACGTGTGGTTTTTTTCCCAAGACTTTCTCCTGGGCCGAGAGGAAAAACAAACTTTGGGACCGGGGGCTATAGCTATAAAGGGGCGGCCTTGGAGGGGGGCCTATTTGCTGGGGTGCTCTCCCCCCCCACCCACTTCTTTTTCAACACAAAAACTTTCAAACCCCCAAGCTCAGTGACTTAACCCCACCCCACTAGGTTTGGTCCCCTTTTCTTCTCCCTTTTCGACTTCCAGTCCACCCCCCGGCCCGCAGAAAAAAACGTGAAAGCCGATGCCTCTCCCGTGCCTCCGACGGGTGCGGAAGAGACTACTCCGGACACAAATTCCCCCAAACCTTATCTCGGCTGCTCCAGTTGACCTCCAAGGGTTCCCCGGGGGAAGCCCTACATAGGCCTGCTCTCCGCAAATATCTTGAAATGGGGGACATTGCCCTTGTGGCCGGCCCCTCCCCGGTGCCCGAAAAACATTCCTCTTGATATCTGCTTTTTTAGGTGCCAAGTCGTTAAGGATTCCAGGATTCGTTAGTCTTGTAACTCCTTGCCCGCAACAAACCTCCTGTCAAAGCCGGGAGCCCAACTCCACTACCCCTCCCCAGCAACCCTGGACCCCCTATACGATGGCTTGTAACCATCTCCCTCCTTTTTGGGGGCAACACCAAAATTTTCTGGGGATCACAGATCGGTTTCCCCAAGATGGCGCATTTTTTCCCGCTGCCTGGCCTGCCCGTCTCCCCCCACCTGGCAAAGGGGTATTCTTTCATCACGTCTTTTTTCCTGCATGGGCTCCCTCACAAAATTTTTTGGATCGAGGGGGCCAGTTTGTTTTCCAAGTTTTTTGGGGGCTCTGTTTGCTAACCCTCCAGGGTGAAGTGATTCTCTTCCCCTTTCCACCGCTAGACGAAGGCCAGGTGGAGAGGTAAACAGGTTTTTTGGGGTGTTACCTACGCCACTTCGTCTCGCAGCCAAGAGACTTGTCCAACTTGCTGCCAAGGGGGGAACTCCTTAACTGCCTAATTTAAGTCTGCGGGGGCCCCGCCTTTCTATATCATACGCCTGCATCCCGCCCCCGCTTCCCCTCTGGGATCCCCCTCCGGTTCCGGGGGCGGGTCATTGGTCCAGGGGATGAAACCATCTGGTCCCCGACCGCCATTTTCTGCTCCGTGCTTCCGAGCGCACAAAAATTCAAGCCGATAAAAGAATCCTCCTCCTTTTCTTCCCCCCGGTGACAAGTGTTGGGCTGTGGCCCAAAAATGTTGCTTAAATGCCTCCTAAAAAGGAACCCCGCTTCCTAGGACCCTTTGAGGCCTTAGCGCATTAACCCGTCTCCCCCACAAGCTCCCCCCTCCTACCATGCGAATTCCCAAAAATCTTTCATGTCTCATTACTAAAACCCCCCAGGTTTCCCTCCTCCGTCTGTGGCTGGCGCCCCCCAATGTCTTTGAGGTCAAGGAGATCTTGGGTATGAGGAGAGGTCTTGGGAACCGGAGGAGAACATCCTGAACCGCAGCACCATTCAGAGATTCCTCCACTCCAGGAAGAGGGGGATGCCAAGGGGGGGTACTGTCACGGATGCCCCTGCGACCCTCGTCCCGGGTCGCAGGCGCATCCGTGCCCCAACGGCGAGCGGCACCCCGTCCCGCTCCCTAGGGTGCACGCGCGCCGGCAGTGTGAAATTTAAAGGGACAGTGCACCGGTAATTGGCCACTGCCGGGCACTGTTCCTATTTAAGTCCGGCTTCTTCCTGGCAGCCTTGCTGGATCCTTAGTGCTCATGCCTATCGAGAAAGCGTTCCAGAAAGTCTTGTCTTATCTCCTGTATACCGAACCCATCTGCTCACGTTTACCGACCACGAATCTTGCCGCCTGCCCTGACCTCCTGCCTGTCCCTGACTACGAGCCTGATTGCCGATTCTGTACCTCGCCTACCCTTGGCCGCCACTGCAAGCAGGTCCCGCCAGTGGAAGCGACCTGGTAGATTCCCGTCGCAGAAAGTCCATCCCGCTTTGCGGCGGCCTCTGGTGAATACCGGGACCTACTTAGATTCTCCTCCCTGGTGTGGGCTTTCACCATCGCTTGCGGTGGTCCAGTGGATCCACTACCAGACCGTTACAGGTAGATTTACGAATAAAACCTTACTGAAGATTCTCCCGTATATACTCCGACATGGCTTGGGTCTCGGGTGCGGACAAGGGATAGACCCTGCCCCAGGGAGGACTGGGTCCCTGCAGCAGGTCAATCGGGCAGTCGTATGGGCAATGGGGAGGAAGGGTCTTTGCTTGCTTCTCCAAGAAGACATCCGCAAACTCTTTATATTGGGCTGGTAAACCGGGCAACGGCTCGCTGGGTTTGGAACGAGAGTTACTTCCCCAGACGTACAATCTAGAGACAGAGAGTGAAGTCGCAGCCACGGGAGACCCAGCAGAATCGCCGAGGAGGAGCGGGGCAACACGTAAAAGGAGATCTTATCTTTGTGCAGAAATCCCACATGAAGAGACAGGGGCTGGGTGGTGTACCGTATTGTGTCACTTATGAGCTCTTGGCTGACTGAGGAGATCCCCAATGGCTTTTCCAGGCGGATTACTGGGAGGCGATACTGCTGTACAAGGGAGTGATGAATAAAGTTTCCAGCTGAGCCAGAATCCAGAACGAGAGTCTGGAACAAGAGTCCTGCATCAGTCTCGATCCGTACCGGCATCATCAGGCATGGAGAGGAGGAACTTGCACCTAGGAACGCCTCTCCCACGGAACCTGGGTGCAGGAGTTTCCCGGACGTTTGGGACTCTGGGTACAGTTTCTCCGAAAATGCTCTGGACTAGACACAAGTTCTCCGACCGCCGTCGGGCCAGTTCTTGCTCGGTGAGTTGCACCTGGTTGACCTGCATAGGTTCATCACTGGGAATCAGGGTCGGGTGCAAGGGTGGTCTCTGGAACACTGGAGCCAGGCAAGGAAACCGGCGTGGTCGGGCTGTCTCGCGTTCTTTCGAAGCTCCTCTTGCCTCTCTGCAAAGCTCACATCAATGCGGGTGGCCAACTGGAGTAGCTCACTGAGGGAAGACGGAATGTCTCTTGCAGCCAGCGTATCCTTCAACCTGCAGGAGAGGTCCTTCTTAAAGGTGGCGCACAGAGAGGCCTCGTTCCAGGTTAGCTCCAAGGTCAAGGTTCGGAACTGCACAGCATAGTCTCCCACCGAGGAAGCGTCTTGGTGCAGGTTTAGAAGGGCTGTTTGGGCTGAGGATGCTCGCGCAGGTTCCACGAACACACTGCGGAATTCCCTGAGAAAGGCCTGTAGATCCGCCGTCACTTGATCGTTCCTGTCCCAGAGAGGAGTGGCCCATGCTAAGGCCTTCCCAGAGAGCAGGCTAACCACAAACGCCACTTTTGAACGCTCGGACAGGAATTGGTCCGCCATTAGCTCAATATGTATAGTGCACTGGGTGAGGAACCCCCTGCAGAGCTTGGGGTCGCTGTCAATCTTGGCAGGCAGCGACAAACGGAGCTTGGGTCCCAACGGAGTCAGTGGCGTCACCGGAGTGGGGGCGACCACGCGAGATGGAGGCTGCTGCTGGGCGGCGATGAGCTGCTGCATCATAGTGGTCAGTTGATTCAGCTGTTGCGCCTGCTGGGCCAGTTGCTGAGACTGCTGGGCAACAACGTGTGAGAGATCCCCCACACTGGGCAATGGCACCTTGGCGGGATCAATGGCCGGCTCTTACTGTCACAGTTGATGGTAGTGGATCCACTGGAACACCGCAAGCGATGGTGTTAGCCACGCCAGGGAGCGGAGCCTAAGTAGAACCGGGTTTTCACCGGAGCCCGCCACAAATCGGGATGGACTTGCTGCAGCGGGAAACAGGCAGTAGGTCAGGACAGGCGGCAGAGGTTCGTGGGCGAGGGACGGAAGCAGAACGGTACGGTACATGATGAACACGGATGAGGCGCAAGGAACGCTTTCTCTAAAGGCTGATAGGCACTAAAGATCCGGCAGTGGGTTGCCAGGGGTGGAGCCCCTATATAGAGTCAGCGGTCGGCAATGGCCAATTACCAGCGCGCTGGCCCGTTAAATTTGAAGAAGCCGGCGTGCGTGCGCCCTAGGGAGCGGGGCCGTGTGCTCCGGCCGGCACTAGGGAGCAAGGAGGCAGGAGCACGGTCGGGTGAGTAGAGGGAGCGAGTGCGCCCACGGTCCGAGGCACGGACCTCGGCGCTACTCGCTCCCGGCACAGGGGAGCGGGCAGATGGATGGATGCGCTCGCAGCCTGTCCTTCGGGCTGCGGCTCCATCCATGACAGCAATATTATAGTAGTTATATTCTTGTACATAGGGGCAGTATTATAGTAGTTATATTCCTGTACATAGAGACAGTATTATAGTAGTTATAGTCTTGTACATAGAGGCAGCATTATAGTAGTTATATTCCTGTACAGATGAGGCAGTATTATAGTAGTAATATTCTTGTACATAGATATTCACTGTGCTTTCACTACTCACTGTTAGCGAGCAGAAAAATTCAGTAAAAAGCTTGGTGCAGCGCTCAGGCAATGGGTAGAATAAAATAAAATAAAACAAAGGATGAGACACTTGTTTTATTTTATTTTATTCTACCCATTGCCTGAGCGCTGCACCAAGCTTTTTACTGAGTTTTTCTGCTCGCCATCGGTGAGTAGTGAAAGCACAGTTATAATCTATACTTTCACTGGATGCCACGGAGAATCTGTGGAGGTTTCACCGACTTGGCTTGGAGTCTGGTTGCTCGGCTATGATCCTCGGGGATCGTTAACTTCTTACAAACGCTTAAATGAGTTGTGCCATTTACCTTGCACAACTTATCCAGGTCAGAGGCTAATATACCAGAATCTTTTCAAACTTCTAACAAAGTTTATTTGCACGAGGTGCGCTTCTCTCTGATCCTTGTTTCATAGGCAGTATTATAGTAGTTATATTCTTGTACATAGGAGCAGTATTATAGTAGTTATATTCTTGTACATAGAGGCAGTATTATAGTAGTTATATTCTTGTACATAGGAGCAGTATTATAGTAGTTATATTCTTGTACATAGGAGCAGTATTATAGTAGTTATATTCTTGTACATAGAGGCAGTATTATAGTAGTTATATTCTTGTACATAGAGGCAGTATTATAGTAGTTATATTCTTGTACATAGGAGCAGTATTATAGTAGTTATATTCTTGTACATAGGGGACAGTATTATAGTTGTTATATTCTTGAAACATACGGGGCAGTATTATAGTAGTTATATTCTTGTACATAGGGGCAGTATTATGTAGTTATATTCTTGTACATAGGGGACCAGTATTATAGTAGACATTTTCTTGTACATAGGGGGCAGTATTATAGCAGTTGTATTCTTGTACATAGGGGACAGTATAATGGTAATTTTCTTGTACATAGGAGCAGTATTATAGTAGTTATAGTCTTGTCCATAGGAGCAGTATTATAGTAGTTATATTCTTGTACATAGAGGGCAGTACATAGGGGCTCCTATGGACAAGACTATAACTACTATAATACTGCTCCTATGTACAAGAAAATTACCATTATACTGTCCCCTATGTACAAGAATACAGTAGTTGTATTCTTGTACATAGGGGACAGTATAATGGTAATTTACTTGTACATAGGAACAGTATTATACTAGTTATATTTTTGTACATTGGGCACAGTATTATTTTTAGTTTATTCTTGTACATAGGAGCAGTATTATAGTAGTTAATTCTTGTACATAGGGAGCGGGTATTATAGTAGTTTTATTTAGAGATGGGCGGAATTTCCCGAATTTTGTTTCGTTCACTTCGCCGAATTTCTCGGCAAAAATAACTTCGGTCCAAATTTACTTCAGCACGAATCACGTTTTAAAAAAAAGCTATTTCCAGGCTGCACAGAGCCTGCAGGGTGCTGTTGAACGTTGTGCCATACTTAAATATGCAGAGGGAGCTTGGTTTGGTCTTCATACAATGCTGTGTTTTAGTATGACAAAGCATATGACTGCCGCCGCTCTTAGAATCGCTTCACTATAAAATTCCCTGGGCACTTAAGACTAGTGTTGAGCGATTGCGTTGGCTATCGAGCTCGATCGATAGTCGATAGTCGGCCGCTATCGATCAGGTTTTTCGATAGTGAGCAGTCGCTTATGAGTGATGACCATTAAAGTCTATGGTGAGGGGCAAAAAACACCTTCATTATTACACCCAAACAAGGCTGGGAGAAGCTGAAATTAACATCCACAACAGTCAAATGGATACATGGGTAATCTTAGGCAACACACTTTGGTTATAAAAGCCACAGAAAAAAAGTCAAGACCCTTTTCTATCCTGTCTTGTACCACAGCTGACCCTTAAACCTGCATCACCCACCCAAATTTAAAAAGTGGCAGAAGGCAGTATGATTTGAACCATCATGTTACTTGAACTGGACAAATTGAATATCCCTGTCCTGGAACGCAGCATTTAGCCCCAAACCTGCATTGACCCCCACATTTAAAAAGTGCCGCAAAAAAGGGGTCTTTCAACCACCATTTTAGTTGAACTGGACTTTTACTATACCTGTACTGGGCCACATCATGTTCCTCTAACCTGCATGACGAGCAGATTTAAAAAGTGTCGGAAAATGTAGTCTTTCAACCACCATTTTAGTTTCACTGGACATTGACTATACCTGTCCTGGGCCACAGCATGACCCAGGGCCGGAGTTACAGTGGTGCGGTGTGAAAGCCTAGGCTGGCGTCCGTCATCTATTAACACGCAGGTTAAATGCCCCGATGACGCAGCAACGAAAACTGTCGTGCTGGGAAACAGAGTGCGGAAGCGGAAGTGTGAGAACTCCAGCTTCCTCAGTACACAGTCAATACCTGGGTAGCGCTTCCACCTCCGTGTGAGTGTGGACCAATTGAGCTTCACTTGGCAATACTGGTGGTTAACGCTCCTGTTACACCCAGGTGCCCTTTATCTTGCATTCTTTTTCCCATTTTACTCAACGTGCTGGAGGAAATGGGCTCTGTACTTTGTTCTCTGTCCGTGCGCCCAACTCCATGTGCTCTGAATAACCTACATTGGTCAAGTTTTCCTGTACCTCCCCTTTTACAATTCAGAGGATTTTTTTTTAACAGCTATTTTGTAATGCAAGTTT
>JAODAL010027902.1:0-54190 GCA_025379985.1 Phyllomedusa bahiana
AAAAAATTTTTGGAAGAAAAATCATTTTAGTGAGGTTAATCCTTGCTATCCAGGAGAGGGGGTACTGGCTGAACCTAGTGGCCTCGGTGGATAGAGACGAGAGCACGTCTTCCCAATTTTGCTTGATGGTATCCGATAAATTTGGATAAATCTTGACCCCTAAATAAGCAATGTAGGAGTCCGACCATGTGAAATTAAAGTGGCAGAGGGCAGACTGGACTCGGGAGGGGCAGTGTATTGGTAAAATGTTGGATTTAGTGATGTTCAGTTTGTACAGTGACACTTCTGAATAATTCTGAGTATATCAAGTAAGGCTGGTACAGAGTCGGCTGGTTTTTGACACATAATGAGAACATCATCAGCGAATAGGCTGGTCTTGTGGCTGGTGAGAGCTATATCAACCCCTTTGATAAGAGGAGATGTCCGAATCATTTCCGCCAGGGGTTCGATACATAGGTCAAAAATCAAGGGCGACAACGGGCATCCCTGCCTAGTACCATTGGAAATACTAAACGACTGTGAGAGGAATCCCGAGGAAAATACAGCAGCTGAGGGCGACGAGTATAGAGAAAAAATAGCTGAGTGGATTGGTCCCGTGAATCCAAAAGTGAGGAGAACTTCTTGGATGTAATCCCAGCTAATGCGGTCAAAAGCTTTCTCTCCATCGAGAGAAAGCAGAACTGTTGGGATCTTGCTTCTGTCCACAGACTGCAGTACATTGAGATCCCGACGGATACCATCCCTAGCTTGACGCCCCTGTATGAACCCTACCTGGTCCGAACTAATCAGGGATGGGAGTACTCTATTGACCCTATTAGCGACAATTTTGGCATAAAGTTTGATATCTGAGTTCAAAAGAGAGATGGGTCTATAATTTGCTACTATGTCTTGCGGTTTTCCAGGTTTGGGAATAGTTACAATAGTGGCTGCTAACATCTCCACAGGGGGAGAATGCCCATTGATAAAAGAGTTAAAGGTATCTAAGAGGCATTTACTAAGGGGGGATTGGAAGAGCTTGTAGTACTCATTGTTCAGCCCGTCCGGACCCGGGGATTTATTTAATTTAGACTGATCAATAGCCTGCTGGAGTTCTTGGGATGAGATAAGCAAATTAAGAGAAGCCAGTTGAGCTTCTGAGAGTTTCGGTAGAGATAATTGACCTAGAAAGGACTGGATACGTGGGATCTCAACTTTTGGTAAGGAGGGATCCTCTTTAAGGTTATACAAAGCCTGGTAATATCGAGCAAAGGCATTCACAATGTGCTGTGGATCCATTATTTTTTGGTTGTTTACCGTAAGTGCCGCAATTCTGGTTCGGGCCTGATGCTGCTTGACCCTACGGGCCAGGAGTTTTCCCGGGCGATCTCCCTGCATATAGAAATTCCATTTAAGTTTCGCTAGGGAAGCTTCATATTTATAAAGACTGAGTATCTTCAGCTGCTGTTGTAGAGAGCGTAACTCCTTGATAGTTGAAGGAGACGGCGACTTCTTAGCATCGTCATCTGCTTTCTTAATTTTTTCTAGAAGTGCATTCAGCTGTCCCTCCCTTCTACATTTCTCTCTCGAAGCAATTTTGAGGAATATACCTCTGATAACGGCCTTGTGGGCGCACCAAAGAGTAGAGGGAAGAGGTACCGAAGCCTCATTAAGGTCAAAGTATTCTTGTAAGGAAGACCTGATCTCATCAACAACAGCGGTCGATTTCAGTAGATACGTATTGAGTCTCCATGTGGAATAGGATGGGGAAGGGAATTTATCTGTTAGAGTAAGAAATACTGGGGCATGGTCCGACCAAGTTCTATTTCCTATTTCTGTGGAAAAGATATTAGGTAATAATTGCCTACTAACCAGGAAGTAATCTATCCTCGAGTACGAGTTGTTAGGGATAGAGTAAAAGGAGAAGTCCTTTTCCTCCGGGTGTGCATACCTCCAAGGGTCGTGTAGGTTCTCCGCAGGTAGTAAGGATTTTAGGTCTTACAATTTAGGGGGGGAAGAACAAGATTTGTCTATGGCTCTGTCGACCACCATATTAAAGTCTCCACAGATAATAAGGTTACCTGCATGGAGAGATTTTGTTTTAGCTATAACCCTGGAGATGAACCGTAATTGCCGCTTATTAGGGGCATAGAGTGTAGTAATGGCATATCCTGCACCGTCTAACAGGCAATGTAGGATGATGTATCTGCCCTGCTCATCAATAATCACCTGTTTTAGGGTGAAGGAAACTGTATCTTTAATAAAGAGTGCCACCCCTGATTTCTTCTGTGGGAGGGCAGCTAGGAACTGAATTGGAAATTTCCTATGTTGTAACCTATGTACATCTTGAACCTTCAGGTGTGTCTCCTGGAGACAAACAATGTCAGCCTTAGATTTTAGAACCTCTCTCCAGAGGGTCGACCTTTTATAGGGCGAGTTAAGCCCATTCACGTTCAGGGACAAAATTTTAATCCCCATGATATCGGGTAAATAAGAATTTTAAGGCCGTGTAGTAAACAAGGTCAGGACCCTCCAGAGAGAGGCGCCACAAATAATACAAATAAAAAGATAGAGCATGCATGGCAGTAAACCTAAACACGTAAAAGACCGTTATAAACCAGCATTGAACATTGATCATAGAGAGCATAGCGCAAAACAGAATGCAAACAAGCAAAACAGAGTTCCCAATTTTTGGGAAGGATCTCCATATGGGGGAAAAGAGTCCCGTGGCAGGAGGCCACGTAGAGCAGGATATCAGCATCTATAGGCAACACATGAGTGAGCACATGGGCCCCAAATGAGAAAGAAAGGGCACTATGAAAGTTCCGTTTTAGATCTCAGTCACGAGCTTTGGGTGTAGATCTGGCTCGTATCTCTGACCAGATAGGAGTGTTGACTTCTGGACGAGGTCTTTGCTCCCTGGTAGGTGTCACAGGTGGCGATTGTAATAGGTCCCAGGATCTCAGAAGATTTTTGACCATCAGTGGATTGTGGCATGTGGTAGTGACATTATCCTTCATAATAATCAGCTTTATGGGGAAGCCCCAGTGGTAACTAATGCCATGGTCTCGCAAAATTTTTGTGTATTGGGAAAATTCTTTGCGTTTCAACATAGTTCCTGCAGAAAGATCTGGGAATATTGCAATGACCTTATATTTATCTGGTAGAGGGGGATGTTTACGTAGAGCTTTAAGGAATTCGTCCTTTGTACGGACGAAGTGTATATAGGCGATGACATCTCTTGGTACAGAAGGGTGGAGGTGCTTTGGTTTGGGTAGTCGGTGGATACGGTCTATTGTGAGGTCAATTTGGGTGGCGTCGGGTAAGACTGTAGCCATAAATTCAGTTAGAAAGGACTGAAGCATGTCAGGAGAGATGGATTCAGGGACTCCTCGAAGACGGATATTTTCTCTTCTAGATCGATCTTCCAAATCCAAGAGTTTAGAGGATAACCTCTGGACCTCGTCCTCTAGTGTCGCATTCGCATCGATGAGTAGATTGTGGGAATTCGCGAATTCAGACATCTTTTTTTCAAGGTGATCTGTGCGGGCCACCAGAGATTGAATGTCAGCCCTGAATTCTGACATGGTATGTTTGAAGTCGGCTTGTATACCATCGCGGAAAGATGAAAATAGGCGTTGCAGAGTAGCTTCCATGGCATGAGAACATTCCATTGTTGTCATGGGAGTCCAGGGAGTTGGAAGGAGGAGAGGTCCCTGAAAGTGGAGTAAAGGAGATTCCGCGGTCCGCAGAAGATGATTGGGACGAAGTCTGGGGAAAAAAATTCAGTGAGTTTCTTCAGATTAGCTCTGGTTTTTCTTCTGTTAGTGCCACCCATAGGTTCTTGTGGGGTATCCAGAATTATCCGGGACTAGACCTATGGATTGAAAAAAAAAAAACTATCACTATTTTTTTTCTTTTTTTTTTTTTTTCCTCCCCTTTTTCCCCTTTTTTTTTTTTCCCCCCCTTCTCCTCCTTTTTTAGTTTTTAATTTAGTTTCCTATTTTCCAGCAAGTTGCTGTGTAGGGTATAGTATTGTCCTTTAGGCACCTGATGTCACCCTACAAGGTAGTTTGAAAGAACGATCTGGCTGTAAGGCGGTCGCTAGAAATCACTCCAGGTGTGCACTGCAGACTGATGTAGACCGCAAATGCAGTCTAAGAAGCTGCTGAGTTCAAACTTGCTGAGAAGGACAGGACTTAAAACCAGGCGCAGGTAAGGGCTCTGGCAGTAGGGGTGATTGCCTGCTGGGAACTTACAGGACCAGCGGAACTAGGACACCTAAACCTGAGTCAAGTATGAGGTAAGCAGACTTGCGAGTAACATTGGTGTGCTCAGAGTTACAAAGCTGGTGCTGATTAAATGGTAAGAAATCAGCGGCTGTGTTATTAGGGATCGCAGGTGTAATTGACAGACTGTGTCCCCTAATAGAGCCTGGCAATGGCAAGTATTTGAAAGTTACCCGGTCAGGGTATGTTTGGACAGAGGCTCATATACTTGCTGGAAGAGTGACTCTGCTTTTAATGACGCTTATTTAGGGAATTAGTGGTTGGCAGATGCGTTTTATTTCCCCAGCAGGAGAACCATGTGGCGCCTGAAAAATCCACGTGGCTGTTATTAAATCTAATAATATATTATAGACCGGGAGAGACCTTCCGGAGGAGATGCAGGAAGCTTATCACAGCTTAGTTGAGTAAGATGATGCAGCCAATGGTGGTAATTGCCCTGAGGATGTATAAGAAGGGGCCGTGTAGGCTTTCTCCAGATAACGAGCTGCGGCTCTGCTAAAATGGCCGCGGTTGAATGACTGTCTCTGAATGTCTCAGGGCTGCAAAGCAACAGGTACCCTAACAGTAACTAGACAGAGGGTAGGGCAAGGTTGTTATTGAAGAATGTGTCCCAGCTTTGTTGGTGTGTTTTTCAAGGGATCCGCTTCTGATGCCCTCTTATCTACCCGCCGGTGAGAGGTTTGAATCACTCAACGTGGCCGCAGCCACGTTGCTAACGCTGAGCTTGAAGAGAGAGCCTGAACCACCCCCCGTGAAAGGAGCCCTTCTCCCGGGCTGTACTCTGAGTCCCAGGGATTCCTGCGGGCTTAATACCCAGGTACCTTAATTGCTGAGTAGACAGCAGCTTGCAGTTGATCACCGCCGATGATGCCGCGGCGCGGGCTTTCCGCGTGTGTCCGCGACGTCCGCAGTGTCGGCCGCCAGCGGGAAGCAGGAGATGGCCGCGGGTAGGAGATGGCCACCGGTGAGAGGTGGGCACGAGGCTGTCCTCCTATTCCAGGCGATCGCGAGCACCCGCGGCAAGGTAAGGTCCTCCGAGTTGTCGCTGCGGCGCGCGGGAACCGGAGCTGCTTTCCCGCTGCGCTGGACGCCTGTTCACAGCAGGGTCTGGAGCACAGCAGATGGCTGAGTATACAGCAGATCTCGGTCCTTAAACGGTGCGTGGAGGTCCAGAGAGAGTTACAGCAGATCTCCCGTTAGTCCCACGTAGTTCTGACAACGGATAGGGCTTATTTGTGCCGTTTTATAGAGATTGCCCACGGAGCTTCTCACTTCTGCGTCCTACTCCATGTTCGGCCAGGCCACGCCCCCCATTTAGAAAATATTTGAACATAATGTTCTTGGTAAAGAATCAATTTAATAGGTCTGAGATTTGCAGGATATCAGAGAGATTGGCTTTTTTTAACAATGGAGAATAGGATTGTTATTGCTCACGGACTACATATAAAACATGTTAAGCATCCTTAGACTATCCAGTTTTTGTTTCGAGTGTTTAAGTATTACAAAAGATTAGTAGATATGCCCCATAGCTTATTAATCTGGTGTATTTACTAGTGGAGCATTACCTCTACCCCTCTCTACCCTCGACACAGACATTTTTAGGCTGCTATCTAGGCAGATGCATGGTCGCCAACTGTCTATCATCACTTTGAGGTGTGGGGAGACCACTCTCCTTATGAATACACCAGACACATAGAGCAACATGTATGAACGGGGCTGCGTTATGTAATGCGCCCGATCTCGGGGGGCGTGCAGGAGGTGAGGAGCACTGGAATTGTAGCAAAGCTACATATTTATAGCTTTGCTACAGCAGTCCTAGGCGCATTACTGCTGGAACAGGTAGACCGCTTTCAAAGTGGTTTAACTGAGCCAGAAATGTCGTGCTGCTATAGAGCGGGTTCATAAATCAGATGCATTCTAGACTAAAATTATGCGCATGAAATTTGGCATTAACACGCCAAATTTCATACATGTCGCCCATAATCCATATGTCCAGTGTTTTCTCTGATCTATTAGCCAAACTGTGTCCTTTTGGTTAATTGAAGAACAGACCTGTCTCCATAATATAAATACATAACTACTGATATTAGTTGATAAAGTTGAAAATAAAATACAGGTCTGTCAAGTCCAACCTAGACCTTACCATATTCATCCAGTGGAAGACAAAAAACCCCTATGAGAAGCCCCAATACTAGAGGAAAAATTCCTTCCTGACTCCTGAGATGACAATTGGAAAAAATCCTTGGATCTCTTTCTGTGATGATGGTGGAACCCTCTAGACTTAGAGAATGTCAACTTGGAATGGTTTCTGACCTAGGTGTAAGAAGATCATGAGATAAATTTCATCATTGTCTTTCTCTTATTTGTACATTATAGTTAAACTTCTCCTAAGCCACCTTTACCCAACCTGTATAACTTCTAAAGGGGTTGTCTCACTATAAGGATTGCTTTTTATGTTAAAAATCTTGCAGAAACGTCACTTTGCAATATGTGTCCATTAACAGTGTCCTAGCTATTTCTAGATATCCCCCCTTGTATGGGCTGCATCAGCTCCTCAGGTCACTATAGCTACAGACCTGTTCAATCTCTATGAACCTGTTCTTCTGCAGGTCATACATAGAGCCAATACCACAAGTCTTGCTCAGGCACCACCTTTAACCTGGTCTGGCTGTTATAACTGTACTGCCCCTAAATCTGGCATCAAAGAATCATAAGTGTGTCTACTTGTATGAATGTGGTGTGACGCCCCCAGAACACCCCAAAACTTTGCTGCAGTAAAAAGTGTCTTTGGCGCATTACAAAGGGCAGCCCCATTCATACATGTTGCCCTAAATTCAAAAATGAAACTGAGAAAACAGGACTGAGGTAGGATGAATTGTTGTAATGAGACAACCCCTTTAAGTTTAATAACTTGTCTTGGGAATTAAATTCACCCATTTCCTTAAACTCCCCTGCACCTGTTCCAGCTATTCTTAACCCCTTACCAACATTTGACATATGAATATGTCATAGGGTCGGCAAGGGTCTATATAGCAGGATTGCCGTGCAATCCACCTACCTCCAAGGCTTGTGTCAGCTGCTAACCAGCTGACACCAGCTAACTGCAGCTGACACCCACCAGTAACAGCAGGAAATGAATCCGGCTCCATTTCCTGCTGTTTAAACCCATAAGACCTTGCAACGATCACGACCACGGCTTCTAAACAAATGAGAAATGTTGACACACACTGTTTCTCACTCCGATTGGCACTCTTATGGCAAGATCGTGGGGTGCAAATCACTTAACATGGTGGCTGAAAGCCTTGTGAAGGCTTCCATCGCCGACATGATTCTTGTTTTACCAGTTCCTGCCCAAGGCAACCAATAGCAACCAATTAGAGGGCATCTTTTCATTTTTCAGACCACTATATGAAATGGAAGAGGCACTCTGGTTGCAACAAAGAAAGTCTAATACCAAGACAGTTTTCATACATATGGCCCTTAGGATTTTTGCAGTTTACCAGTCTTTTCTAGAGTACGGTGAATGGTGCCATTAGAGAGTACATCTCGTCTCACAAAATAAAAGCCCTCATGTCTATGTAGATGAAAGAATAAAAAAAGTTATGACTCTTGGGTGGTGAGCAGGAAAAAAACTTAGAGCCATTTTATTATGACCATGTGACAGGAAGGGGTTAAACACTGATGCCCAAAATTGTATACAATATTCCAAGTGTGGCTTTACTAGTGATTTGTAGCAAGGCAAACTATGTTTTTATCGTGAGTATCTACCGTATTTTTCGGACTATTAGGCGCACATAAGCCTATGATTTTCTCAGAAATCGAAAGTGCGCCTTATAGTCCGATGCGCCTTATATATGAATCAATTCTTCACTTGGGATTTTAGGCTTTGTTCAGAACGTATTAGGTACAGCTAGTTTAGTGACACTGATTTGCAACTGATTTACAATAGTAAATACGTTCCGAAATCAGTTACAAATCAGTTGCAAATAAGTGTCACTAAGGCCCCGTTCACACGGCTTATTTGCCGACGGATTGGCGCCGTATTCCGCGCCGGATTTGCGCTTCAATACGGCGCCAATCCGTCGGAGTCATTACGGTAATCCACTGCTCTCATAGAGAACAGTGGATTCCGTCGCTCCTCCCCGCTCGGCAAATCCGCCGCGGGGGAGAAAGTGACATGCACATTATTTACGGCGCGGACGCGCCGTAAACAATGCATTGTCTATGGGGCCGGGAGCGGCGCCCACGACGCGCTCCGCCCCCGCCACCGTCACGCCCCTTATTCACGGCGGATTTGTGCGCTCAATACGGCGCACAAATCCGTCGGGAATAAGCCGTGTGAACACGGCCTAAGGCTATGTTCACGCAGCTGATTTCAGAACTGATTCACGTCGGATTTCCGATGTAAATACGTTCCGAAATCAGTTGCAAATAAGCTTCACTAAGTGTGACACGTATTTCGTGATACGGCACAGAAATATGTACATGTATTGACTTTTGTTACAAGTTGAGAGTAAGGCCTTGTTCACATGGCTTATTCTGCCGCGGATTGGCGCCGTACAGCGCGCCCGATTTGCGCTGCAGTAAGGCGCCAATCCCCGGCAGCAAATAAGGTGATCCACAGCTCTCATAGAGAACAGTGGAATCCGTCGCTCCTCCCCGCTCGGCAAATCCGCCGCGGGGGGAGAAAGTGACATGCACATTATTTACGGCGCGGACGCGCCCTAAACAATGCATTGTCTATGGGGCCGGGAGCGGCGCCCCCGCCCCACTCCGGCCCCGCCCCCGTCCCGCCCCTTATTCACGGCGGATTTGTGAGCTCAATACGGCTCACAAATCCATCGGGAATAAGCCGTGTTAGCACGGCCTTATTGTGAAAGTGTTGAATGAAGCTTGGCTTGCGGTCTGAGCTTTGTTTCATTTAATGTGCCGCGCCTTATAATCCAGTGCGCCTTATATATGAACCAAGAAGACTTAACAGGCGCTCATTGATAATGCGCCTTATAATCCGGTGCGCCTTATAGTCCGAAAAATACGGTATGCCTCTTTTGATGCATCCACTGATTTTATTTGCTTCGGCAGCAGCTGCCTGGTATTACTGTCTGCCAATATCCTTAAAGGAAATCACCAATAAATGTTTTTTACTAATTAAAATGAGATACTGATGCATATTATTTTCTTCATTGCTGTTTTAATTTCCTGATTATAGATTTTTTTTTTTTATTTCTGCTGTCTGTATGGTTATGGGGGCGGCCTTCTTGCCCAAGCTGCTTATAACAGCATTTAGAGAGATGCTTTACAGCTGTTTCATGGACATAGGAGCCTGTGAACAGGAGAAAACCCATTGACTTCTATAGGAGAGTTTTCTAGACATGTTCTGTGACCTGGGAAGACATTATTGTGCAGGGAGAAGAAGGTAAACTGTGACCATCTCCTATTGTGAATGGTACATCCTGTGTTATCTATACACATTGGTGTCACAATGAAACATTGATAATGAGGGGACTGCTAAAAAGCTTTCTCTACAGAACAGGAAGTGTCAGACAATTATTAGCCTAGTGGTCAAAGTGAAAACTGCAGGATTTCAGGATTTTTTGCAAATAATAATAGTGTACCTCCCAGCTTTTAGAGGTTGCAAAGAGGGACACATTAGGACACACCTCTAACCACACCCAAATACATACATGCCACCTTTTTACATAGCCAAAAAGGACACATTTTCAAAATCATATTTTAGCCAATGATGAAATATTAAGGAAGTTGTTGTAAATGTAATGTAAATGTAAATATCAAATGTAAATATGATAAAGGCAGCAAAACTGGAGACAGAAAAACATATTGCCATAGAAAGTAAAACTAACCCAAAAATATTTTATTAATTATATAAATAGTAAAAAGATTAAAACAGAAAATGTTGGCCCTTTGAAAAGTATTGAGGGAGAGACTGTAGAGGGCGATGAGAAAAAAGCAAACCTATTTTTTCTCCACCATACTTACCGAGGTAAACTCCAACTTAAATGTTTCTTGTCTAACCCAGGAAGAAGTGCAGCTCCGTCTTAAGAAGACTAAAATAGACAAATCCCCAAGTCCTGATGGTATACACCCATGTGTCCTAAGGGAGTTATGTAGTGCCATAGACAGGCCCCTATTATTAATATTTATGGACACTCTAATAACGGGGTATGTCCCAAAGGATTGGCGCATAGCAAATGTGGTGCCAATATTCACAAAGGAGTCAAAAAGTGATTCTGGAAACTATAGGCCGGTAAGTTTAACCTCTGTTGTAGGTAAAATGTTTGAGGGTTTTCTCAGAGATGCTATCCTGGAGTATCTCACTGAAAATAAATTTATAACGCCGTTCCAGCATGGGTTTATGAAGTATCGGTATTGTCAAACTAATCTCATCAGCTTCTGTGAGGAGGTTAGTTCTAGACTGGATCAGGGTGAGGCATTGGATGTAATATATCTAGATTTCTCTAAAGCATTTGATACTGTGCCACATAAAAGGTCGCAGATGACACCAAGCTATGCAGAGTAGTGCAGTCTATGGAAGATGCTCATAAATTGCAAGCAGACCTGGACACACTGAGTGCTTGGGCATCCACTTGACAAATGAGGTTCTATGTGGATAAATGCAAAATTCTGCATCTGGGTACAAATAATCTGCAGGCATCATATGTCCTAGGAGGAAAAAAACAGGGATAATCGCTTGTTGAGAAAGATCTGGGCATTCTTTTAGATCATAGACTAGAGAACAGCATGCAGTGTCAATCAGCTACATCTAAGGCAAGCAAGATATTGGTGTGTATTAAAAGAGGCATGGACTCGCGGTACAAGGATGTAATTCTACCACTGTACAAAGCATTTGTGCGACATAACTTGGAATATGCTGTTCAGTTCTTGGCCCCAGTTTATAGAAGAGATGTAATGGAGCTAGAGAGAGTGCAAAGAAGAGCAACCAAACTTATAAGGGGAATGGAGCATCTTAGTTATGAGGAGAGGTTAGTAGAATTGAACTTATTTAATATTGAGAAAAGACGGCTTCGGGGGGACATGATTAATTTGTATACATATATAAATGATCCCTACAAAAACTATGGGGAAAAATTATTTCAGAAACAAATACACATGAAGTGGTATAAATCCTAGGAAAAATATATAAAACTTAACCTTTAATAGTAATGATATTAAAAAACTATTGTGCCAAAAAGAGAAGACTATCGATCCTAATTAAAACAAAGAAAAAATTCTATCCCTAACAACTGTCTACCTAACCGAAGAACTTGGGGTGATCGTCCAGAGAAGGACGTCCCCAATCTCGAACCTGCTGAACTATACCCTGGGACTAATATTGGCTAGATATAAAAAAAAATATTACAATATACAGTATAGGCACAGTAAAGACATGAATTCTAGAAGATATAAAAACTATAGTCAATATACGCCAATCAGAATAACACAATGAGGCGTATTAAGAGACAGCAGCCAGATTGCAATCTACTGTCATTTAGTATGTCATGAAAGAATGTAATATACAGCAATATAAGCTGTAATACACACACATAGACATTAATAATAGCAAAAAATATGCTGTTCCACCATACAATACTGTGCATATACAAAACGTTCTACAATATATATCGACATGTAAACCTAAGAGCTAGTATAAGATCCCAAATGTACACAGAACATCCAAGATGGTGTATCCACATACCAGATACCAAATAACTTTCCACCGCGTTTCTCCCCAACAATGGATGGAGTTCATCAGGGAAAAGCAAGGTAAGTGTACAAGCAAAATATACTGATTAATTAAAGTATATACATCACGGTCCATTATGGTACATCGATAAAATCACTGTGAAGCCTGAAGTCCTAGATTCTCCATTAACAGATCTCCAAGCACCAAATACACGGCATGGTAGCACAACGATAGTGGGATAACAGTCCCACTATCGTTGTGCTACCAGCCATACCATAAACATATCTGTGAATCTGGAGGAATAAAGCAAATTAAGTGTAAAAAGGGTCTTTTTGCATGAATCTCCATGACATATATAAGAGGGGTGGGGAATGCATGGCATTCCATGAAAATATTAATACATTATGGGGATCAGATAGGTACAACATCTGTGCTTATATGATGAACTGGTGGAGAGAAAATGTGATTGACAGATACACTACCATCTTAATGGACTGGGATCAGAGAAAACATACTCTAGTAAGTTAACCCCTTAGATGTGGCAGGTTATGCAACCTACTTAGTCATCAGAGGGGCCAACGGTTTTATTGTGTCATCCCCCTGCAAATTTAAATGGATATGACTTAAATGCTCCATGTAAATATTTATCAGTAATTAAATGTACCTCAATAAGGTGCCCAGAAAGTAGAACTCTGAGTTTATTGCTACGTTATAGCTCTCAGAAGCCAGAGTGAAAAATTTAAAAAATCAAGGTCAAATTAAGCGTCTCAATGGTTTATTACCTGGATGTAAATGCCTTGCAGTCAAAGTCTGTCTAACATCTAGAACCTAATACTTTCCTCCCATGAAAGCCTTTATCAGGTATTTACTGCAGCAGCCTTTAGTTGCTGCTTGTTTGTAGGTCTTTCCGATTTCGTTTTTGTATACAGCATGTGGTCAGTCAGGTTGAGGTCAGATGACTCAGCTATTGAACAATTTTCCATTTCTGTAGCTTAAGGCCGCATTCCTATGGCACAGGAGAAATACCGGTCGGTTTATCCGACCGGAATTAGTACTGTTTTCGGCCGTGCACGCGGCTGCAGGGGGGTGGCTTTTCTCCACGATTAGCAGAGAAAAGCCCTTCCCCTTCACATAGACATGTTCTTCTGCCGCCTGAAAATCAGAGGGAAGAATGAACATGTTCAATGTTTTTCGGACCGCCAGCGCGGGTTTTCCGCAGAGGTCCATTTAAAAGTTTGTCAGCCAGTTTGCAGCCGGTTTTCAAAACCGAAAACCGGCTGAAAAAACGGCTGCAAACCCTTGCCGTGGGGACAAGCCCTAAGAGGCTTTTGAGTAGTTGTGTAGTATTTTGGGACATCATCCACCTTTACTGTGAAACACTGTCCTATCATTTTTGCAGTGTTTAACTGAATCTGAGCAGGGGGTCTAGTTCTATACTTCTGATTTCATCCAGCTACATCTGTCCACAGTCACATAGTCAGTGAACACCAATGATCCAGTTCCGTTGGTACCATACATGTCCATGCCATCACTCTGCCTCCACTATGTTTGACAGATCATGTGAAATGCTTCCTACTATGAGCCCTTCCTTTCTTTGTTCTTCTTCCCATTATTCTGGTACCAGTTAATCTTGGTTGCATCTCTCCAAAGAATTTAGTTCCACAACTGGGCGGCTTTCTTAAATTTTTGTAATAACAAGGTTTTATCTGACCTTTCTGTTCTTGAGTGTTATCAGTGGTTTGCATCTTGAGATAAACCCTCTGTATATACATTCATGAAGGCGCCTCTTGATTGTAGACTTTGATAATAGTAAATCTAGCTTCTTGACGTGGCTTGAGGTTGTAAAGGGATTTTTCTTTACCGTGTAAAGAATTTTGCCATCATCAACTATAGTTATCTTCCATGCACTTCCAGAACTTTTGGTGTTGCTGAGCTTATTAGCGCTTTCCTTCTTTTTGAGAATGTACTAAATTGCCAACTTGGCCACACGTGAAGTTTCTGCTTTGTGTCTCATAGGTTTATTATGTTGTGTTTTATATTGTAAAGACTTGAATTGATGACTCTTTTGACCACATATTGAACATTCACCATGAATAACTACTAAATGTAATCCAAAATTTGGGGTTACGTGTATGAAAACTTTCTAGGTCTAATATTTTCTTTGTTGCCCATAACAACCAATCAGAGCTCACAATTCATTTCATATAGTGCTCTGAAAAAATGAGGGGCACTCTGTTTGGTTGCTATGGGCAACAAATAGTCTAAGACCTAGACAGTTTTCATACATGAGGCCCTTAGTGTCAACATTAGACCCCTTATCATCTTATTTTGTCCCACAATAATTAGGTAAAAGACTGCACAGGATCTTGCAATTGCTTATAAGTGCCTTCTCCAAGTACATTTGAGCCTGCAAAATTGAGGGACTATGTAAAAAATAGCTTTAATATCTGGACAGTTAATGCAATATTTTTTGCTACACCTCTGGAATCAAAGCTGAAAGTCTATACTTCAATCAAATATTGATGGATTTGTTTCAAATACATGGTGGTGGTATAGAGAAGATAGATTATAAAAACTGTGCCCACTGTCCACAAACTACTGGACCCAAATGTACATGTAAAAAGTATTTTCAATTATCTGTTAAAATTTCGCTGTCATATAGTTCCAATATTGTACGAGCAGTTTCAATATAGAGATTTTTTATGTCCTTTATTTTGCCCTAGCCTAGAAAGTAAATGTCCATGTTTACTTAGGAAGGGAAGATCTCTCCTTAAGGAGAGCACCGAACGAACGGCTTGTAGAGTTTTTGTTTTGCCTTTTTGCCCTCTACTTAGCATCTGCATATCACAAGGCATTATGGGAAAGGGGCTGAGAAGCGCCCTCTGTTGGTTGTAACAAATCCTCACTTTGCTTTTGACCAACCGAGTCTTGAGAAAGCAAAAAAGGATTTTTTAGCCAGCCAGTATCTCTCATCTACAGACAACGCTGTTTCGGGATTTTTGTCCCTCTTCAGTGCAGAGCAGAGAAGATACTGGCTGGCTGTGTGGGAGGCATCGGGTAGCTCAGCCCTTTCCCATAATGCCTTGTGACATGTTTACTTATGCATAAAGAGCCCAACTATGATCTAATATATAGGCATGTTTCCAGTTATGTAGTGCTTCTGTTCAGCTAAATGGTTAGACATTGACTGAACTCTCGAGTCGGTTTTTTTGGCATCTAAAAACTTCGAACATGTTCCTTCTTTGGTCTTATTCCACATGGAAAACGTGTGAAAATGTACTATGGATGTCAATGAGGATAGCTAAAAACCTTATGTAAAATGCACCTCAAACATTTGTATGTGGTTTTTAACACTGATCCACGTCCAAAACCACATTGAAATCAGACTCGTTTCTGACTGTAAACCGCTAATAAAAAAGAAAACGACCCTAAATCCACATGCAATAACACGTTAAGTATTCATTGATAACTGCGTCGTCCGGTTCCAGTGAGTACATTTTAATTGCTCTGTTGTCATACCATTTGCACCAGACCATTTGTATCACACTTGCCTCGCTATTAAACCAACCAAGCCACTCTACAGGCAGCGAACCTTCTGCTCCATGTGGTATATCAAGTCCTCCCAGGCTTATGTCTCACACACTACCTATTTAACTCAGCTGCAGCCTCCCCCAGGTCTAGCACCACTCAGTCTGCTTTGGCTCCCTCCCAGAGATCTGTCTCACCATCAATAGACACCCTAGAACTGACAACTGTCCATGTTGACAAATGCACTAAGCTCTGTCACTTTAGAGGCAGCCCACTAAAACGTACTTTTACAGATAGACTTCCATAGCTTCATCCACAGAAATTAGCCTAAAGTGTTAAAACACATTGTCGACATCATCATATTTGGCAGTACTATCAGCATCTAGCTGGTAGGCTCAGGTATGACATTTCCATCAGGCCCATGAGCAACGAGCAGCACTTGTGGTGTAAATAGAACGTATCCTCAATGTTTTATGTTTCAGAATGATAATTTCCTGATGTCAGCAGATTTCATTGATACATGGTAACTAGTTTCTGGTGCTTTTTGTCATATTATTTGCATATTGTTCCCTTCAGGCTCATTGGCTATGAAAGGGTTGAACGGCAGGATGCCCAAAGGAAAACCTTTTGTTACTTATTTCACAAAGGGAGGTTTTTTTGGTGTGAAATTGTTAAGCTTTAGCCCTTAGGAGGAAAAACCATAAATCAGTTATTCTTTGCGGAAGTATTTTCATACAGGCACCATATGTGAGTTGACTAGAGGTATATCTCCAGGATATAAAGCTTTGATTTTTAAGGTCATGCTGCTTCACTGCCATGTTCAATGACTTACTGTGGGGGCAGAAAATAGAAGAAAGCTTTTTTATCAAACAAAACCAGCAGTGTTTGGTTTAATACATAGGGCGACCAATAGCCTTTTCTACATCAAAGACACATGGCTTCTACAGCACAAGATAAAAAGCAACAGGAATTGGACAATGTAGTTATCCACCCCTAATAAAACAGACATAGCTGCAACCAATCTCTTGTAGAAGCACCATTCAAAGCTAACCTGTTGGTTATTTATGCTGTTCTGATACAAGTTTATAATAGAGGTAGAGAAGCTAAGCTCTGTGATGTATAGGTTTAAGAGGATTTCTGAATAGGAAGCAGAATAAATCCTGGAAGGACTTCTAGGAGAGACAGTGAGAGCCCTGCTTGCATCACTGACACAGGATGATTGATAGTTCGCTTTGCTCACACACTGACCAAGGAAAAACTGTCAATCATCCTGTGTGGGTGGGGTAAGCAGGACTCTATCTCCTAGAGGTCTATCAGGATTTATTCTTCTGTTTACTCAGAAGTCCTGCTTCAAATCACACACACACACACACACACACACACACACACACACACACACACACCACACACATATATACAGCTCTGCAAAAAATTAAGAGACCACTGCACCGTTTTCTAAAAATCAGCATCTCTACCTGTCTGACAGCCGTTCCATTCCAGTATCAGTTGAATTCCAACCAAAGTGCACCTCATTCTACTTAATGTGCTTCTGATTAGGTGATCACCTGAACCAAATCTTATTTAATGAAGGAAAGTATAAAAAACACTGCTGTGGTCTTCACAATCCTCTTGCAATAGGACAAGCTCGATGGCAAAACAAGTGCTAGGAATAGGCCAAAAGGAATTTGAATGAAAAAATGGTTATTCCACCAAATATTGATTTCTGAACTCTTCCTGACTTAAAACATTAGTCTTATTGAAAAATGAACTTGTTTTCTTTGCATTATTTGTGGTCTGACAGCACTGCATTATTTGTGGTCTGCTAATTTTTTCCTGAGCTGTGTGTGTATATATAATATATATATATATATATATATAATATATATATATATATATATATTATATATATATATATATATAATCACATCTTTCAGCCTTGATTTTTTTTTCTGTCCTGTCCTGCTCTCAGATAAGGCAGCATGAGTCCCGTTACAGGTTTCCTTTTGTCACGGTCAGCAGTAGTGGATCCTCTGGACCACCGCAAGCGATGGTATAAGCCACGCCAGGGAGCGGAATCTAAGTAGGAATCTAAGTAGGTCCCGGTATTCACCAGAGCCCGCTGCAAAGCGGGATGGACATACTGCGGCGGGAGTTTACCAGGTCGCTACCCCTGACGTGACTTGCATGCGGCGGCAGCCGAGGTGTAGTGTGGTACAGAATCATAAGGCAAACTCGGAGTTGGGGACAGGCGGTAAGGTCAGGACAGGCGGCAATGGTTCGTGGTCAAGGGATGGAGGCAGAGGATACGATACATGGAGAATCAGAACAAGACACTAGAACGCTTTCTCAGTAGGCGGTGAGGCACTAAAGATCCGGCAACAGGATCAGGAAAAAGCAAACTAAAATAGGGGCAGCAACCGGCAATACCCAATTACCGGTGCGCTGGTCCTTTAAATCTAACAGTGCTGGCGCGCACGCGCCCTGGGAAGTGCAGGGGGTGAGGGTCGCAGGGGCACCCATGAAACCTTTAATTCAGTCACTAACTCATAAGCTAAATGAAAATCTACCCTAAATTGTCAGTTGGAGCATATTTCACAGATAACAAGCAAGACAGGTTTTAGTGATATCCACAAAAGGGATAATCCCAAAATTTTAACAGGAATTCCATTATCGGCAATTCAATGACATAATATGGATTGCTCTATTTACAACTACAGTAATAATGATCCACTAATAAGCCTAGATGGTCGCAAAGATCTTCAAATCCTCTTTCAGTGCTCAGAATTTACAATAACCAGAATATAGGCATCATTTGATACTTCTGTCAAGAGATCACTCAGGAAGTCTGTCGTTTACTGTGGCACTCTCCTTTTCAGATGTAGCCATGAACCAGATTCATATCTGCAACCTCCAAACCCACAACTCTAAGGTGATCTAAGTTCAGATCGGTAGTTATGCAAAAGGGCCAGCTTTTGCAACAGTGATACAGAAGACTGTACGAGGGCCATGTAATATATTCTGCTATAAATTGTTGTGCTATACCGTGCTGGAAGTCTAAGTAAAAAAATAGCCATAGGAACACTGGTGCAGCTGTTATGGCTATATAGCAAACTCTACAACAAAAAACCCAACAGCGCCCAGCATCCACTAAAACCCATGCAAATAATGAATTTATGGAACATTTTAAACTCTATAACTGCTATCTTTTTAATATAGCGGTATTTAGTGCACATGTTAATCACATTGTATATTCCCACCTGCCATGTTAGTGACCTCATCAAGTGGGACCCTTTCTCTGGAGAGTCCCACCTTGACCTATTGATATAATACTTTGACACAATGAGTATTAATGAATTGGATATTTTGGAGGTTTGACTCAATAGTGTTTAACATAATTATATCAATTACTTTGTGTTTAGAAGACTTGGCTCCCTCAGCCTGCTAATGCTTTAACTGGCACCGTCACCTGCAGATTTGTGCTTATGCATAGGTAAATATTATGTGACAGTCATAATCACCTTCCTCATCTCCTGCAGTCCAACCATCTCCTATTATCAAGCTGTGCCCACAGTCTAATTGTCGCTCAGTTGCTGTATGCTTTTTGAAAGAAAAATGTTTATATAGGAAGTCTTCCTTTATAATTCTCTCTGTGATATTATCTCTACCTGTAACATATTAAAGAAGACATGTAAGCTCTCATGACAAGGATGTTTTAGTACACAACCATAGAATAACAATACTGCAGCAACTGCACATGGTGCCATTCCTCTGTTACTCCTCCTGGAAATGTGGAAACAAAGGGTGACATGCTTGAACACTGGCGCTGACAGGCCAGTTCTAAATAGCTTTAAAGGGGTTGTCTCCCTACAAGGATTGCTTTTTATGTTAAAGATCTCGTAAAAACAAGTCGCTTTGCAATATGTGTCCATTAACAGTGTCCTACCTATTCTGAGATATCCCCTCTTGTATGGGCTGCATGAGCTCCTCAGGTCGCTATAGCTACAGACCTGTTCAATCTCTCCTGATAGGCTGCCAGTGCTGGTCGCTATAGCTACAGACCTGGTGTCCTGAGTAGCTCATTACTGCAGGCTAGTAGAAGCCAGTAAAGCCAGTAAACATGCCCCTGAATTCAAAAATAACGTAGAGAAAACAGGACTGAGGTAAGATGAATCCATGTAGTGAGAAAACCCATTTAAGGCAGTGTAGAATGTGCTAGAATGTATGAACCTGTTATTCTGCAGGTCATACATATAGGCACAGTCTAGTGTCAATACTACAAGTCTGGCTCAGGCACCACCTTCAACTTGGTCTGGCTGTTCTAACTGTTCTGCGCCTAGGTTTGGAGTCAAAGAATCATAAATGTGTCTACTTCTATGAATGTGGTGCAACGGTCTCCAAATCGCACATTACAAAGGCACTTATCGCGCCAAAGTTTCGAGTGCGAATGTTCATACATTCTTTTTGACTCAAAGTACCCCAGAAAACTGGTGAAGCAACGTGCATACATGTCGCCCAAAGTATACATTACCAGTCCACTCGTTAATGAAGCATTTACCTTCATAGTATGACATTGACCGTACATTTCTAGGAAAAATAATAAAGGTACAGCGCATCAATGATTGCCTTCTGCTACAGTTTTATTGGTGTGATTTGTACATTAGGCAGCCAGTTTTAATTTAAATATGGCTGTACTTGTAAATCATAGACTACATAACAGCATACAGTGTCAATCAACAGCCTCTAAGGCCAGCAGGATATTGTCATGTTTAGAAAGAAGCATGGACTTATGTGACAAGGATGAAATATTACCCCTTTATCAAGCAATGATACAACCTTATCTGAAATATGCAGTTCTTTTCTGGGCAGAAGTTTATGGAAAAGATGCCCTGGCGTTAGAGAGAGTGCAAAGACGAGCAACCAAACTAATAATTTGAATGGAGAATCTTAATTATGAGGAAAGGATAAAATAATTAAAGGTCTTTAGTCATGAGAAAAGACGGCTCCAATCCCTGCTGTTAAAGCATTTAGACACCGCAGGGATCATGGCCCTAGTGTCTAGATGAATGAGAAATCATTCCTATCTTCGATCGTCCTTGCGACAAGATCGTAGTGTGTCAATTGATTACTATGGCAGCTGAGAGCCTAATGAAGGCTTCCGTAGCCATCATATTAATGCTTCTATTACTTCCTGCCTCAGTCAGGAAGTAATAGGACCACCATCTTGGTACACCCTTCTATATGATCCAGTCCCCTAGTGGTCAAGGTTATTTTTTCATATTTCACCCCACAATTTTTTTTCAGTTTCCCAGTATAGTCTATGGTTCGGTCAATGGCTCTATTAAAAAGTACATCTTGACCTGCCAACAAAAAATCCTCATAAGTCTATGTAGATGGAAACATAGAAACGTTTTGGCTCTTGGAAGGTGGGGAGGAAAAAAAAAAGTCAGAAAATTAATGAAGGGGTTAAAGAAAACCTGCAGTAGTATTTCTACAAGGGCTGCTACCATCCAGCTTTGCTATACAGTTTCTAAATATAGGCTATGTTGATTGTCACCCAGCTTGCCTAACAGACTGGCTGTCCGAGATTGCAGTTTTTTTATCATTTTTGGGCAAAAATTAGTTTGTCTTGTCCACAGACTACGTCTGGTATTGCAACTCATTCGCATTTAGAAAATTGGCACTGGGCTGCAGTACCAGATACTGTCCATGGACAAGAGTGGAGCTGTTTCTTGGAAATCCTGGAATGAAATAGGATTTTACATTAACTTTTTGGAAGAAATGTTCTCTTTTGATAGCGTTCAATATAATGGAGATCATTATAAGTACTATAAAAAATATTTGAGGGGGAAATCATGTAATACTCCACTTTCTAAAAATTAATGCGAATGCTTACACAAAAGAAAGATCTTTGACAGTCAGCTTCTGTCTTATAAATCCACAACGTATAAAAGAATCTCGACTAAGTAGTGAGACAATAAGCTCATAAAGCTGGCTTGTCAAGATGTAGCCATCATGTAACTTAATGCAACTGGAAGAAACATGAAAGATCTCCCATCAATTAATTAGTACCATCAGCTCATTAAGGGGGAGGCGGGACACATCCATCACATGGATCTCCCAAACCCACTGATGTTAATTAGCTGAGAGAGTTTAGTGTACCAGTAAAGCAGTTATTGCTACCCAGATCACATAGTCATTAACATTTTAACTGCCTGTTTGACACTTTTAATGATTTGAAGGGTTAATGCATTAAAAGTTCATATATTTAAAACGAAACGTCAGCATCTTTTCTTTGGACAACAAGATGAATCCTCTTTATCTCGCACTGGTAAGGACTGCAACGCTCAATGTTAACTATTGCCTTGAGCAAAATTTTAAAATGAATGCAGTGTATGATTTTGGGCAACTGCATATAAGAAAGACTTGGTGCAGTAACAGGCAAACCAAGATCATTAAGGCAGGTGGATGACAGACCAACACAGGTAATTAAACTTGGATAGCTTAGTGGCGGAGTACAATATATAAATATAGGAATGGACAGTACTTATATGGTTCACCAAAATGAGCTTTTCCTTGGCCATCTAAATTAGCCCATATATACTTCGAATTCAGTATCAGCAACATTTTTTATTATTATTATTTGATTTATAATCCAGAAAATCATAATCAACTCCCAATAAAACAGGTTGTCTCACTACAAGGATTGCTTTTTATGTTAAAGATCTTGCAAAAACAAGTCCCTTTGCAATACATATCCATTAACAGTGTCCTACCTATTCCTAGATATCCCTTCTTGTATTGACTGCATCAGCTCCTCAGGTTGCTTAAGGTACAGACCTCGTGTCCTCAGCAGCTCGTCACTGGAGGCCAGTAGAAACCAGTAAAGCCAGTAAACACTGAATTAAAAAATGAAACCGATAAAACAGGACTGAGGTAAGATGAATCGATTTAGAGAGACAACGCCTTTAACCTTTAATGGTGTATTGTAAAACTTATTGGAATCATGTACCAATAGCTGTTTGTTCTCACAGCAAGTAAGCCACAATAACCTAAAACTTTTCACTTTCCAATTGTCCATGATCAAGATGTTTATCAAGAAATAGTCATTTCTTGTTGTTTCTTCAGGTAGGAATGATTTCAATATGTTCTATGAAAAAAATCATAGAGTATTCTTATTTGACCCTACCATTCCACCTATAGTCTCACCCTCAGAGTACCCGCCCCAAAAAGGGCGACCATGTGAAGCTCACCCTGAAAGACTCTAAATACACCCTATTTCTATTCCATATTTTCCAATCTCACCTAGACGTATTTCCTCTGCCTGTAATGTCAGAAATATCAGTGGGATAAAACAATACCAACTGGACCAATAGGAAAAAAACAACTAAATAGTGCTCAAAATAAATTCTAAATAATGTCATGCATAAGGCAAGACATGAGTATATGACCACAACAAGAAAGGTGCAGAAAAAGATGCAATGTTTGGTTTCAATAAAAAACTTTCTTAAAGGGGTTTGCCACAATCTCATTTCATACCTCCTGCAGCCAGCTCTTCTGCTCTGTGTGCTGAGAAGGGGGTGTGTGTGATTTGTTTGAATTGCATATCAAGTGACCCAGCAGGATGACATCACCAGGCCTTTCCTCTCTATAGTCAAAGAAAAGTCTGTTTATATATAAAGCTGTGGGTAGCTCAGAGGTAAAGCTTTTACCTCACAGCACAAGGGTTCTAGTTTCAAACCCTTGCAGGAACCAAACCTGTGGATTTTTTTTCTTTATCAATGCACAGACCTCAATGAGGTTTCTTTTTTATTTATTTGCACTGTTTGACTAATTACTAAGGAGTACAGAGGACAGGAGTAGAATGACAGCACCTGGGGTATGAACACTCAGTAGCTGCCTGAGAGAAGAGGTGATGTCTGAGCATGTTTACATAGCACACCCTGCATTCAGTCTAGACAGTCTTCTATGAACTCAGAGCACTGATCTCTTCTCCTCTCACAGCTGGAGGTGTGTTACAGTTGAATCCAGTCTTTTATGAACTCATCCAGAGCAGCACAGAACTTAGACAACGCGGCAGAATTCTGCCGTTTTCTGATTGTAGAAGCAGCTGCAGTGTTACTGTGGAGCTGCTAGCTGTGCAGAGTAAAATTGTTGCCGGTCCCTTATTCTGAGTGAGAGAGGCAGGAACATAATCTCCAGATCGGACCTCTAAGCCTTGATAAAGCCAGGTTAGCTGGCAAAACATGTCGGCGAGGTCAGGCATGACGTTTTAAATTGTGATCTCTCACCTCTGTCTACAAGTGTCACCTGCTGCAGACGGTGTCACAAAGGGGCCTTATTTGTTCTGTGTCTATGAGATTAGGGACGACTGCCCAAGTAGTTGGCTTGGGATCCCTTACTGAAGCTAGTACTTTGCTATAGATATAAGGCTCTCCTGTTAATAGGTGGGGTTCCACCAGACTTGATGATAGAAAGGGAGTTATTCCCTCTTTCAGAAGCAAAAAGGGTTAAATGATGAGGATAGAGATCAGGTTTTTAAATAGTGTGTATAGAGGTTAAGAGTTAGATATAATAAAAGTTACGTTTTAGTGTTTAATAGATAGAGAACTGATAGAGTTTAAGTTTGCCTATGGCAAAATAGTAAATATAGAGAAGCAGGAATGCACGCTCCCACGAATACGACCGGGGGCCGAACAAAATTTAAATTAGGAGAGCCGGCATCCAATGAAATGCAAGGAGGTGGGATCCGACCAACACTGGGGAACAGTGTTTACAGAAAACGAAGATAAGGGATCCTGTGAAAACAAGACAGCTTTGCAAATGACATCCAATTGCAAAGCCACTTGTTTTCACTGTCCCCTTATTCTGAAGACCATTTAATGTAATGATACAACCCCTTTAAAGGGGTGTTCTCCCCATGCTGTTTCACAGAGACTGCCCTTCACAAACAGTTTCCAAATCTCACTGCCTGTTAAGGCTGTGGGTGGGTCTGTAGCAGTGACTAGGATATCAGTTCTGCTATTCCTTAGCTAAGCCTGTTAGAGGGACATTGCTAATAGATAGATGTAAACAGCAGAGAGAGGTGGTAGTTGACCTAGAGATTCTTGTTTACAAAAACAGGTGATTAGATCTCATTTATCTTCTCTGGCATTTAAACAAAGAAAAATCAGAACAGCAATGTATTTGGTAATATTTTTTATTTACCTTTGCCTACAAGTTTAAAGCATGAATGTGGTGAGAAAACCCAGAATTGAAATCTTTTGGATCAAACATTAAACTCCAGTTATACTTATTTCTTGTGGCCAAAGTTACATTATTAGACTACAAAAGTTTTGCTCTTCCAGAATTTGTGAGGTATGGGTTAGTAATAACTCCCCTTTACTTGTAATCAGTTAAACATCTGCCATTTTTCAATCCAGCGCTCAGAAAGGTCATATATCCAAGGACCATGTCTTCAACATTTTTGAGTTAGTAGACAAGTGCTGGCTGTAAATGGTGCCCACAATGTTCCCTATTGCTGGTGACCTGATCCAATGCAAAATGATGACGAATGTGGATGATTTACTGTGTACGGGCAGATGACAGGCAGCCACTCAGCCTACTTTATTCACAGAACAGAAGAGGAACATCCGTTGCTGCCTGCATGTGGACATCTGTACAGCCTTCACGTCTCCTTTATTTCTGATTCCATTAAAGAAATCTGAGCGGATAAAGCTTGGATAGAGAGAACCTAAAAAAGCAGCCAACAAATAAATCTTTGGGCGGCATACGAGCAGCTTTAAATCCGCTATGTTTTTAAACGGTTCCTCATAGTTTATTATGAAGGAAATAATTTCCCTTTTTTATTGTATTTGTAGACATATGCAGGCACAGCATGGCAGCACAGTGAGGAACGTTGATAACGTTCACCCCTGGCTACCTACCAGGATGCTTGCTGTCCATACACATGCCGTCTATAAAATTCAGACAAAAAAATGGAATTGTCATGTGCCAGAATTTGCGGTGGGACTCCGATATGGCACATCATGTGCTCTTTCTCTACAGGCCCCAACTACAGTGATTCACGAAGAGGGAACTGGGAGCCAAATGCTTGAATAAACCTGCTCCATCTTGAACAAGCAACTTATTGCTTTACAGTACATTAAACTAGGAGTCACAGTGTAAACAGGAAGCTTGGATACAGCTACGGAAGTGTTATATGGCTTCAGTGATCTGGCATAGCACCTCCCTTTGGATGTTGAAAACCTTTTCCCAGCTCATAATTCTGCACCCCTCCTCGTTCCCCCGCCTTCGGTTTAACGTAGCTCGACGATGTCAACGTGCCAGTTCATCCTCAGCATAATGACAAGTGATAGAAGAAAACCCTATCTGATGTATCCCTCAGTGCTTTTATCTCTATAAGTCATTCAGATTGTATTTACTTTTACAAGTTGCTGAAAGTTAGCATTGTGCTGTACAAGGAAAAACAGTTCTGCATCTTTACCGGCCGCATCCCTAATTGTGCATCTGTCCCTGGTGCTCAGTAGAGGACAGACACCGAGCAGAATCACCATCCAGTACCCAGACTGAAGAAACAGCAAAGTCTTGCCAATGCAGTGTCTTATCACACTTGGATTACTGCATTGTTCCCTTTTGTTCTCATCTAACAACCAGTTCGGGTCCGTTGTGCCCCTATGTAGCTGAATTCAGCAAAAGAACAAGCACAGATGACACAGAGGGATGCTAGGACTTATAACAGATTTTAGAATTTTTGTATTAGTAATTGTGGTCTGCATTTAATATAGATCACATATAATATTTGGTGTAAATTTCCATATTTTTCAGATTATAAGATGTACCTAAATTTTAGTTGGTAAAAATAAATTATATGGCAAAAGGGAGGTGTTTTACACTTTTAATACTGTTTTTTTCTATATATAATTTTTTTTATAATTTATACTTGTACTTTCAGTACCCCTAGGTGTCTTGACCACTAAGGGGCGCAATCACCTGTATACTATTCTGCAATTGTAATATATTGCAGCACAGTGTATGATTATGTGTTTCCTACCACATTTTGCCTCAAACAGGGTGTAATAGGCAGGTTCTGGCTGGCCCACAGGGGAGCAAGGGAAACCCCTGCTGAGCCCTTGGGCATAAGGGTCCCCTAGGCATGGTGGACACTTCAACATGGTGGGCCTTAGACTGTTCTTCATGGCAAAAGGCAGATAAGTAGAGTAAGGGCCGTTCCCAGGGGCAGGCGAGGTGGGCGATCACCCGGGGCACCGGTCACCAGAGGAGGTGCCACGCCCGCCCGGCGGTAGCTCACTGACTCTGCACGGCCGCTTTACAACGGCCGCACAGGGTCAGTTAGCTTACAGGGAGGAAGCAGATTGTTCCCCTCCTGCCTTCTCCCCTGTATGTACAGCGCTCAGTGAGCGGTACATACACATTGGCGTCGCAGGGGGCATGGCGCTAGGCTTTCATCACGCCCCCTGCAATGCTGGATCTCCTAAATCAGAAACCTCTCTGGCCCAGGAGATCCCAGGAGCTGTGTGATGGTGTAAGTAGCGTGATGAAGTCACGCCGCTTACACTGTTCACCAGCTCTGGGACCTAGACGTGCAGACCATGGAGAGGTGAGTACTTTTTTTTTATTTTCATTAGCTGCAAGATGCTGCTACCTGGCTAAAGGGGGCAACAGCCTGACTAGAGGGGGCAGAAACCTTGCTAGAGGGGGAACAACCTGGCTACAGGGGGGGGAACAACCTGGCTATAAGGGGCAGCTACCTGGCTAGAAGGGGCAGCTACCTGGATAGAGGGGGCATCTACCTGGCTACAGGGTTCAAATAACTATCTACAGGGGCCTATGTGAGGAAAAATCCACTCAAAATATGACAGATTGGTGGCAGAGCGGTGGGATCAAGACAATATTGTTTGTGAGTGCACGTTCTCTACTCCCAAACATTAAGGACTACCAGCAGTGGGTTTTGCTGCTGGGTCTTAAAATTAACTCAGCACTAGAGAAGTCAGAGTGTAAATACAAGGTTTTAGGTGCATTCTGGTTGCAGTTTTTGTGTCAAGTGACCAAGTGTTGCAAGGATGGCTGGTCGTAACTTGGGCAAAGCTGTAGGCCCGGAGGAAACAGTCGGTGAAGTTAGCCAGGAGGAGCTCGGCCCAGACCAGGCTGTGGACTATGAAGGCGAGGGGGAGTCCAGCTCGGGATCCTCAAGGAGCCAGTCACAGGTGGTCAATGGCGCAGTGGGCAGCTCACCTTCAGCTATTCTCCTGCAAGCTGCCCGGGTTAAGCTTGAGGCTGGAGACCTCGACGCCTACAAGGCCCTCCTAGCAGCTGCAGAACGTCGCGAGCGGATAGAGGCGGAAGCTGCAGAACGTCACGAGCGGATAGAGGCGGCAGCTGCCGAACGTCGGGAGCGGGCGGAGGAACGTCAGCGGGAGCGTGACCACCAATTACAGGTGCTTGGACGTACCCGCCAGGCAGGCTTGACCATCAAGCCGGAAAAGTGCCAGCTGGATATGAGCTAGGTCCACTACCTGGGGCAGCGGGTAGGCAGGTGGGCCTTGAAGCCAAAGCCTGGAAAGGTGGATGTCATCGCATCCTGGCCCACTCCCAGGACCAAAAAGCAGGTGATGTCCTTCCTGGGCACCGCTGGGTACTATAGGAGGTTTGTTCCACACTATAGTAGCCTGGCAAAGCCCCTGACAGACCTCACCCAGAAGAGGTTGCCCTCCGCAGTCGATTGGACAAACGACTGCGAGACGGCCTTCCAAGCCCTCAAGGCTGCCTTGTCCAGCTCCCCAGTACTACAAGCCGCCGACTTCACCTGGCAGTTTATAGTACAAACCGACGCAGTGACTTTGGCCTTGGTGCAGTGCTCATCCAGGTGGACACAACGGGACAGGAACATCCCGTTATGTACCTGAGCCGGAAGCTTCTGCTGAGAGAAGTGGCCTATTCCACCATGGAGAAAGAATGCCTGGCAATAGTGTGGGCCCTGCAGTGGCTGCAGCCCTACCTATACGGGCGTAATTTCATTGTGGAGACAGACCACAACCCCCTGAGCTGGTTACACACAGTCTCCGGAGCCAGTGGGAGGTTTCTACGCTGGAGCCTGGCGTTCCAACAGTACAACTTCGCCATTCGCCACCGGAAGGACGAGACCACGGCAACGCCGATGGGTTGTCCCGACAGGGTAAGAGTGCAGGTGGGCGCGTGGTGGAGCACCCTAGTGCCCTCTAAAGGGGGGAGGTTTGAGGAAAAATCCACTCAAAATATGCCAGATTGGTGGCAGAGCGGTGGGATCAAGACAATAGTGTTTGTGAGTGCGTGTTCTGTATTCCCAAACACTAAGGACTACCAGCAGTGGGTTTTGCTGCTGGGGTCTTAAAATTAACTCAGCACTAGACAAGTCAGAGTGCAAATACAGGGTTTTGGGTGCATTCAGGTTGCAATTTTTGTGTCAAGTGACCAAGTGTTGCAAGGATGGCTGGTCGTAACAAGGCAAAGCTGTAGGCCCGGAGGAAACAGTCGGTGAAGTTAGCCAGGAGGAGCTCGGCCCAGACCAGGCTGTGGACTATGAAGGCGAGGGGGAGTCCAGCTTGGGCTCCTCAAGGAGCCAGTCACAGGTGGTCAATGGCTCAGTGGGCAGCTCACCTTCAGCTATTCTCCTGCAAGCTGCCCTGGCTAAGCTTGAGGCTGCAGACCTCGACGCCTACAAGGCCCTCCTAGCAGCTGCAGAACGTCGCGAGCGGATAGAGGTGGAAGCTGCAGAATGTCACGAGCGGATAGAGGCGGCAGCTGCCGAACGTCGGGAGCGGGCCGAGGAACGTCAGCGGGAGCGTGACCACCAATTACAGGTGCTTGGACGTATCCGCCAGGCAGGCTTGACCATCAAGCCGGAAAAGTGCCAGCTGGGCATGAGTGAGGTCCACTACCTGGGACACCGGGTAGGTGGGGGGGCCTTGAAGCAGGAGCCCGGGTTGGCTCAACCGTTGATCCATGGAGGGGGGTACCTAAGAGCATTTCTGGGAGCATCCACACGCAGAAGCCAGGCCACATAAGTCCCCCCGTGTGCGCCGAGCCCCAAGCACCAAAGGTAACTGGACACATTTTACTGCCTTTTTCTGTAACCCATACTTATATTTGCACCTCTGACTCTTACCTGCATATTATCATCCTTTTTTATATATTTGTCTAGTGTGCCCTCCAAGGCTAATTAAATCTATAACCTTTAATCTGAGTTAGTCTGTCTTGATCATCGGCCTCACACGCCTAGTACTCGGTCTAAAATATATAGCTACCCCAAGGCTGGTTTCGGCCTTGTTATAAGTCGGTCATGGACCGGTCTTATAACTAAACTAGAAACTGGTGGCAGCCGTTCAGGATTCTGGACGAGGAAAGTGTTCTCTCGTCCTCCCTGGTTCTCCCTGTGCCCGTGTGGACAGGGGTTAACAGTGGAACAGTATCTGGCTGACCTTGTGCACCTTGGGCAGCACAACGTCAGGATACACCGCAAGTCAGGCCGTCGACCCTCGAGCGGGCAGGTTTTTTCCTGATCTATATAGATCTATATAACTACATAATAGGGACCTATATTTCTACTTGTTGGGAGGCCTATATAACTACCCATCTACTTAATAGGGCACCGAGATACCTACCTATTGGGGGACCTATAACTCTACCTACCTAATGGGCGCTATACACCTACCTGAGGACTGCCTACCTAGTTTGGGGGTGTACCTACATACTGTCTTAGGGAATTTAACTACTTCCTATATTGGTATACAAAACAAGACTAAAACTTGGTGCACAAATGCGAGCCCCATAGCGGTTTCGGGTTACTTTTACTGTTTGGGACACAAGGGGATAATTATTACTATTTGGGGCGCTGTAGATGGGGAGTTTGTATAGAGATAGGAATTGGTAGAGAAATAATGATAAAGTGAGGAGTCTAAAATGTTTGTTTTGTAAATTCTACAGTGAAGATTTGTGGCCGGGAGAAGACGTCATGGCAGTCTGGGACAGATGGAGAAAAAAAGAGAGAGACAACAACTCTTCAGAGACGTCTCCTGTGAGTCAATAGATGTAACTTTACTGTAATCACTTATATGTCTGCAAAGTCTGTGTACAACTGGTATCTAGCACTGTATGGTCATTGTATGCTGGTAATATTGGATGTAGTATAATGCTTTATATTCAGTAATGGTATGGTGTATTATTCATTGTGGTGGTGATATGAGGTCATGGTGTGGCAGTATTCGGTCACTATATACTATTAGCCTGGGATTCTGGTTTTGTGTAGCAGTGTTATTTGTTAACTGTATGACTGTTTAGTAGCTTTATACGTAGCACATTGTGTTAAAGCTTTTTGTATCTTTTGGCTTAGGTTTATGGTGATGCAATGTGTCACATCGTGGCGCATTATGCTACAGGGGTGGGTAGAAATTTCTTCACCCCGCCCTGAGTCCAATTTAGCCTAGGAATAGCCCTGAGTAGGGTAAAAAAGCAAGAGGCAGTGTGCAAGAGTCATGTGCAGTATGTTAAGTCATGTACATTAGCAGCAGGGTGGGCCCCAGGAATCAATTCCACTGGTTGGGCCCAAGGATTAATTCCACTGGTGGGCTCCAAGAATCAACTCCACGGGTAAGCCCTAGACACCCAATTTGATACTGGTAATACGGGTAGTAAGATTACAGCCATGGAGGCCCCTATTAGGCCACTGGCTACTAGAACAACTGTCCGGCACCCCATTATCTCAACGCAGATGTAGGGGGATTTGGGATGCTATATGAGGACATCAGGCCAGAATCAGAAATGGAATTGCCATGTGCCAGAAATTCCGGTTGCTAGCGGCAAGTAATAGCTGTAATCACCAGCCATTGTCTACTGTGTATAGAGTGAGCACAGCGACTGAAGTTGCTCCATACAGCCACATTCAAAACACATGAAACTAAAAATACAGTATATGTTGAATAATGTCAACTCTAAGCTTATTAGAAGTGAAAGTGACAGGACACTGTGTGATCAGATGTGTGGACCTTTTAAAGGTGATGTCCATGATTTTAAGAAACCCTATTACTGGCTGGGGCTACTGTAAAAGCTAAAACAAAATAACCTGTCCCCACCTCTGTAGCCACCATCCCAGCTCCAGCATTTCTAATCTGCTGCCCAGCAGTGATGTGAGCAATGTTTGTGACATCACTATGCAGGCAGTCAGCGGTCACCTACCATACATGTGAGGGGAGACCACTGCAGCCAGTGATTGGCTGCGCACTCATTAAGTGAACTATGTGATGTTACAGGTGGGAGATTGATTGGGAACAGCAAAATTCTGGCGGTGCTGGTAGAACAGTGGCTGAAGGTTAGTTTCTTTATTATACAGCCTCTACAGGGGTGTCCTGGCCTCTACATGGGTGTCTTAAAATCTGAGACAACCACTTTAATAGTGTTGTGCATCGGATTCAGATTTTGTCCAAACTAAAGTGAGCTAAAATGTCATCATACCAAGCAATGAATCAGCAGCCTACCAATCATACTGGCAAAACAAAGTGTATTATTCATCAGATGTGGGCAAGACTCCTACTGGACACTTAAAGGGGATGTATCGCTTCATCAGTTGGGCTGTTTTCTTGAAGCTTGATTCTATCAGTTCCTGAAATCCAGGGGCGTTTCTTCCCCTCCCAGCTGGGTGTTTCTTAACTGAAGGGGTATGACATCATCCCCCCCCTTCACTGTTCATGCTCGCTCCCGAGTCAGTGTGTTCCCTCCACCCTCTCTGTCTGAGTCAACATGTCACTGTCCTCTCCCTATGCAGTCTTATTTTGTAAGAGCTGTTTACATACCACAGGCCTGCATACAGTCTAGACAGTCTTCTATGAACTCAGAGCACCGATCTTTTCTCCTCTCACAGCTGGAGGTTTGTTACAGTTGAATCCAGTCTTCTATGAACTCATCCAGAGCACAGATCCATCTCCCTTCTATGTTTACACAAGGCACTGAGGCACAATTCTGCTATTTTCTGATTGTAGAAGCAACTACAGTGTCACTGAGGAGCTGGTGGCATAGAGTGAAATTGTTGCCGGCCCCTTATTCTGAGTGAGAGAGGCAGGAATGCACGCTCCCATGAATACGACCGGGGGCCGAACAGAATGTAAATTAGTAGAGCCGGCAGCCAATGAAAATGCAAGGAGGTGGGATCCAACTGGCACTGGAGAACAGTGTTTACACAAAACGAAGATAAGGGAGACCGTGAAAACAAGACAGCTTTGCAAATGACATCCAATTGCAAAGTTGCTTGTTTTCACTGTCCCCTTATTCTGAAGACCATTTAATGTAATGATAAAACCCCTTTAAGTGAGGCATACACCTATGTTTTCCAATCTGACTGGTAGACCACTCGGTGTTGGGTAAAATGACATTCCAGCAAACTTCAGTTCAAGCATAACCAAATCCAAAGCGCAACAAAAAAGAGTTGTCCAAAGTATCCTAAATCAAATTTTGATGAATATCACCAAAACTCAACAATAACCCTAAACTGGCTTTAAGATGAGGGTTTTAAGGGGTTAACTAGCCTTTCAGCATTGCTCTTGGTCCTACGTTGCTTCAGGTCACTCTGGTGCGGCATACAACATCACTACTGGTTTTCTTATGTTTTGAGAACCAGAAGTGAAATTGGAAGGGATGCACAGTATCTGATATCACGTTGATGTCACTTTCAACACTACTTTTGTCACTACTTTCAACATAATAGGAGTAACCTAGGGTAACTGGAAATGATGGTTGCACTGGAAGTGATGCTGTGGCAGGAGTGACAAAAGGCCTTCTAAAAGGTAAGTTAACTAATAAACCAACCTAAAAAACCCTAAATCTAACTTAGGGTTACAGCAATGATTATGTATAGCGTTAGGAATAAGATTGGTGGCAGAGACAGGGTTAGAAAAAAAAAATGTAGGTTTCGAGAAGTCCCGGTCAAACTAGTGTCAAAGTGATCAGGGGCCTTATTCGAGGAGAATAAGGTCTACACTTCACTAACCACGTGGGAAAACGGATGGAAGAAAGTTGAGCTGCTGCCTCCTCTCCATGGGCCATATAAAAAACTCAGAGGCTGACTCTACGGCACAGCACATATTTATACAGAATAATAGGACTTTGTAGACATAGTAATCTATCATACATGTTATAACACTATTACACAATCATTATAAAAGTGAGGAATGAATAACATAGCCATTTAAGATTTCAGCCTATGTGCATAGTATAACACTGCCGAAAACCAACAGAACATATAAAATATTTTAAAGCCATTGCTTTATTTTACATTTACTGCCCTTTTCAAAATTGCATGCTTTCTTCTACATTCATCTTTGTAATAATGTCAGCGTTATGACAGCTATAGTGGCAGAACCAGTACTGAATAGCATCAACTATTCATGAGACTATGCTGGTGAACTGGAAACCCTCACTGCTGGATCAAAGTGTCACTTTCTGAAGATTTCACATTCATTCCGGTGATAGTGAACTTGTTGTGGGCAGCCCCATAGCTAATGGAGATACCTAAATGTGTGTATTTTTCTATTAAGAATTTATAGGACATGTTTTTTTCAAAGTTTTCTAATTGTGAATCTGTAACTACTTTGACATTTTGTTTATAGATCACATATTATTATAGTAAAAAGAAGAAAATCAGGAAAATCCTTTAACACCTTGAGGAGGGGCCAGATTTGGACAAGAACAATTTTTGGACAACTCCCTTTCACATTATGATGGTTGGAATTTATTTTTTTTGCTTGATGTGGATGCATTAGGCTTTATTTCTTTGCAAGATCAGTTGAAGGTAACTTTTGGTACCTATAAATTGACATTTAAAGGGGGAAAATGTTAAAAACCCTGTCTTGGCCCTAAGCCCTTTCTTTGTTGCCCATAGAAACCCAAATTTGGGAGTTTCCCTTTTTTATTTTTTAAAGAGCACTTTATGAAATGAAAGGGAACCCTTTTTTGGTTTATGGGCAACAAAGAAAGCCTTTTCCCTAAAGCTGGCCCTTTTTATTTTATATTATCGCTTATTTTGGCAGTTACTCAGAAAAAAAGCAATCCTGTTACAGTTTTTTTTAACTTATTTTCTTTTACTCCCAAATTTTTTATCATCATAAGCACTGGGGGTTTTTCGGGTACGGGCCCTTTAAAGGTTTGGGGGTTTAAAAAAAATTTTGAGCATATTATTTGTTTCTTTTTTGACTTGTTAAATAAAGTTAATTGTAAGAACTGTGTGTGGATCTTTACTGATTTCTTATGTATTGTATCTTTTTTGTTACTGTTTGTTGTTGTTTTTTTGTTTTAAAGGGGTTTACCACTGCCCCGATAGGCTGTCAATATTAGATTGCTGAGGGTCTGACTCCTGGGAGTTCTGCAGATCAGTTGTCTCACTTAAAGGGAATCTGTCGCCAAATTTTTTTTTTTTTTTTTCTTATTAAATCAAGATCCTGATCCATATTTTTTTTTTTTCTTAGCCGTTTTTTTTTTTCTGATTGAAATTTTTCCCTTCAATTCAGTTATCTATTTTGGGGATTGTGGGGGGGGCCCCATTTTGCTTGCACTTTTTTTAACAGCAGTAAGAGAGACCCCTTAAAAGAGCTTCATGGTTTGGACATAGGGCCTTAAGACTAAATCCGCCCCCTTTTGACTTCTAGGGGAGATTTTTTTTAGCCCATGCTCTGTGACCTGGGAAGAATTTCGGGGGTGCGGGGAAGGGAGAGGGGGAGCTGTGAAAACTCCTTTTGGGGAAACTGGTGGTCCTGTGTTATCTATACACTTTTGGTTTGTCCCCTTTTCCCTTTTTAAAACCCCGGGGCTTGTACTGATCTTGGGGCCAACTACTGAAAATTTTCCCCTACAGAACAAAAAAATGTCAGACATTTTTTATTGGACAAAGTAAAATGCAGGGATTTTAAAAATTTTTTAAATTTTTATTATAAATATGGGTTTTTAAAAAATATATATATAATTTTTAAAATATATATAAATTATTATATATTTTTATATATATACCCCAGTTTGGGGAATGGGGGATTTGGGGCCCCGGGGATTTTGTTCTTGGGGGGCCCCCCCCCTACGTACATGAAAAAAATTCCCCCGGCCCTCCCTCGGACTTAAATGCCCCCATTTACCACTTTAATCCGTTTTCCCAAAACCAGAATTTGAAATTGTGAAATAAAATAGCAAGTTAGTCCACGTCTGTCATCTAACATATCTTAGACACAAGGGCTAAAGAAGCGCCATCCATTTTCCCCCGCCACCCACATACAAAAATCCCCCTCCCCCCGGCCTTTAACAATATCCCCCTCCCCCCCAAACACATCACCCCCTCCACCCGCTTTTACACTTTTCCCCCCCCCCCCCGCATACACTCTCCCCCTCCACCCGAAATAAACTATCCCCCTCCACCCGAATACAATCCCCCCTCCACTTTCCCTTGGTCACGAAACCCCCACCACCCTTCCCTAAAAAAACACCAGCAAGAAAAAAAGTTTTAATCCTATCCAGGGTTTGGGGTGTTCCCTCACTCTTACAATCGGGGGACACATGTACTCTGCCCCCTATACTAACGCCGTTTAAAAACCCTACAAACCCCCCAAAAATAGAGACCAATAGAGGTCAGAAAAACCCGACTCGGGTTTTTAATTTACCACAACACTGCCTTTATAGAAAACCCAACATTAAATTTTCAGAAAAACCAGCTAAAGATTTTAACCCATAACCCTCCATTTTGGGGGACCACATAGAGGTCAGACCCCCAGCTCAGGTAAACTTTTTTTTTTTTTTTTTTAAATTTAAAAAAAATAACCCCTGAAATGAGGGACTAAACCGGAGATCTTAAAATTTGAGGGGGTCGTTCTCTTCTTTTGTCTTTTCTTTTTTCCCCTTCCTTCTGCATTCCCATTCCACACCGCCATGATGACTTTTTTCCCCCCCCAAAACCCTTCATCCCGGCAGAAATTACCCACACAAATATCTTAAAATTTCCTTTAAAATTTTTCCAGCACCCTCTTTCCCCAATTCCCCCAACTTTTTAAAAAAACTATCCAGGGGTGGGAGAGCCCGGGGTTACAAGCCTAGCCCCCAAAAGGGGGTTTTGGAGGGTGGGGAGGGGGCCCCCAGGTAACTAGATAGGCCTTTTTGGGTTTGGGTATGCCCCCGCTGGATAAGTTGTTGGGCCCGGGGCCCCAGGTTGGGGTTTGGGGGGTTCCCAGCCATGGGTGGGGGAGGTAAAAAAGCCCCCAGGTTAAAATAAAGGCCCACAGTTAGGAAAGTAGATAGGCCTAAAGTTAGGTTGGGGGGACCCCCGTTATTTTTCTGTAGGTAGGTGTTTTGGGGAGGGCCCAAAAAAATTCCGGGTGGAAGGGAGGTGGTTTCCCCCATAAGGTAAGCTGTAGGTAGTTTGGGTCCCCCTTTTTTTTAGGTGCAAGCAGTTAGGGGAAACCCCCTTTAGGGAGGATACCCGGAAAATTTTGGGGTCCTTCCCTTTTGGTATATTTCCTTTTTGGGGGTCCCTTTTGGTTTGTACACAGGTAGTTAAAGGGGCCCCCCTTTAGGTACTATACAGGTTTTGGGGGTTTTTTAGGTTTGTTATTTCAGGTAGTTAAGGGGGGCCTCCTTTAGGAAATGTTCAGGAAGTCAGGGCCCCCCCCTTTTGCTAACCTGTGTAGGTATCAGAGCCCCCTTGGTAGCCAGGGGGCCCCCCTTTTGTAGTTTGGGCCAAACCCCGAGGTAGTAAGGGGGCCCCCTTTTTTAGGGCAAGGGGCCCCTTAGTTTGCCAGGGCCCTCCCATGTAGGAAACAAGGACCCCCCTGTAGTAGCCCCCGGGCCCCCTGTTGGGGAGTCGGGCCCCTAGGTAGTCAGGGCCCCCCCTGTAGCAAGGGACCCTTTTTTAGAGAGGGGCCCCCCCGAAATTAGACCCAGGCCCCCCAAAGGTTTTTTTTCCAGGGCCCCCTCCCTTTTAAACCAGGGGCCCCTTTTTGTAGCCAGGGCCCCTTTTTTTAGCCAAAGGCCCCCCCCCTAAAAAAGTCGGGCCCCCCTTTATAGTCAGGGCCCCCCTTGTAGGGCCCGGGCCCCCCCATAGGAACCAGGGCCCCCATGTAGCCGGGCCCCCCTTTTTAAGGGGGGCCCCCCATGTAGGTTTGCCCCCGGGCCGCCCCCTGTAGTCAGGGCACCCTATAGGTAGCCAGGGCCCCCCTTGTAAACCAAGGCCCCCTAGTAGCCGGGAAACCCCTTTTTGTAGTCAGGGCCCCCCTCTAGTAGTCAGGGCCCCCCTTGTAGCCAGAACCCCCTTTTGTAGCCAGGACCCCCTTTTGTAGCCAGGGCCCCCTTTTGTAGCCAGGCCCCCCTTGTAGTCAGGGCCCCCTTTTGAAGCCAGGCCCCCATGTAGGTAGAAAAGGGCCCCCCTTGTAGCCAGGGCCCCCTTTGTAGAGAGGGCCCCCCATGTAGTTAGCGAGGGCCCCCCTTGTAGTCAGGGCCCCCTATAGGTAGCCAGGGCTCCTCTTGTAGCCAGGGCCCCCCCCTTGTAGCCAAGGCCCCCTTTTGTAGCCAGGGCCCCCCTAGTAGCCAGGACCCCTTTTTGTAGCCAGGCCCCCTTGTAGCCAGGACCCCCTTTGGTAGCCAGGCCCCCCTAGTAGCCAGGACCCCCTTTTGTAGCCAGGACCCTCTAGTAGTCAGGGCCCCCTTTTGTAGCCAGGCCCCCTCTAGTAGTCAGGGCCCCCCTAGTAGTCAGGGCCCCCCTTTTTGTAGCCAGGGGCCCCATTTTTGTAGCCAGGGCCCCCTTTTGTAGCCATGGCCCCCCCCTAGTAGTCAGGGCCCCTGTGGGTAGTTTAAAAAAAATAAAACAACAAACAGCCACTTACCTGGCTCCGGCTCCTGCCGCTCCGAGCTGCCGCCACCGCCGTCCTGCCGCCCTGCAGAGGCGGCGCGGTGAAGTGGAGTCCCACCCCCGCCGCCTACGTCAGCAGTGGGGGCCCCGGCGCCCGGCAACTGAAGGCCTAATGCGTTCAGCCCTGCCGGGGGATAAGCGGAGCGCAGCGCTATGGCGCTGGGCTCCGCTGACACCGCGCAGCCCCGGGAGCCGGGGACATTAGTCCCCAACTCCCGGGCTGGTCCAGTGACCGGATGCGCGGCCGGGCCCCGGGGAGCGACGGCACTGCCTCCGGGGCCCACAGCGGCTCGGGGGGGGGGGGCCCACCGGGGGATTACCCGGTCCCCGGCGGCCCAGTCCGGCCTGTATATGTATATATATATATGTATATATATGTATATATATGTATATATATGTATATATATATATATGTATATATATATGTATGTATATGTATATATATATATGTATGTATGTATATGTATATATATATGTATATATATATGTGTATATATATGTGTATATATATGTGTATATGTATATGTATATGTATATATATATGTATATATATATATGTATATATATATGTATATATATATGTGTATATATACATATACATATACATATATGTATGTATATGTATGTGTGTATGTATATGTATGTGTATGTGTGTATGTATATGTATGTGTATGTATGTATATGTATGTGTGTATATATGTATATGTATATGTATGTGTGTGTATATGTATGTGTGTGTGTAAAAAGTCATGGAAAATGAAAAGAAAATCAGAACCAAAAAATCATAAAAAATGTGCTTAACATAAAAACCAGAGTTAAACAATACGTCATTTTTTGATGACACATTGCCTTTATGTGAATATGATAACAAATATGAGCAGTGCAACCCCTACAATCAACTGGTCAAAGATCTAATCTTGATGTCTTATTCTCAAGATAGGTCATCCACTTTAGAGGGATAGATAACCCCTTTAATCTCAAACAAGAATTTTTATTTAGAGCTTTACTTTTTAATTATAATGCACTGGTGGCACAAGGGCTACATTGGTTGTGCTGTTGCTTCGCATCAGGGTCCTGAGTTTAAAACTAAGGGCAACATTTTCATGGACTTTCTATGTCCTCTTTTTGGATGCATGGGTCTCAGTGCGTACTCTAGATTCCACCCACTCTTAAAAAACTGATAGGTTAATCTGGAATTTAAAATTTGAGCCCCAATGGGGATAGTGACCATCATGTAAAGTACTATGAAGTATGTTAGTACTATATAAATGAATAAAATAAATTAATAAAAGGAGTCTGCAAATGCCTAAATGACAGGGAATATGGTCAGACTCAAAGTCTTTCAATGGATCTTATGGGCACAGGTGAGGAACTCAAGGTTGGGTCCCCGTCTCACCCTTGCACAGACACAGTAAGGGGCCGTTCACACGGCACAGCACAAATACCGGCCGGTTTGCCGGCTGGTATTTGTCCTGTTTTGCGGCCCTCCCCCCGGCCGCGGGGGGACGGCTTTTTCTCCGCAATGAGCGAGAACAGCCCTCCCCCCTCTCATTGACATGCACAAGTTCCGTCCGGAAACCGGACGGAAGATTGTGCATGTTCAATGTTTTGTCGCCGGTCCGCCGGCGACAAAACCGCCGGGCGGAATACCCGTGCAGTGGGGACTGCTGCACGGGTTTTCCATAGAGCACAATTGTGCTCATTTTCACCGTTTTTTCAGCCGCAAACCGGCTGAAAAACCGGCCGAAAATCCGTGCCATGTGGACATGCCCTAACTGTGACTGAGAATTCAGCTTGACAAGTATGGTTGTCATGATGTGGCCACCTCTGCCATTCACGACAAGTGTATACATCACATCTCATCAAGAGGTGAATGAAAGCTCAACCTATTTGTATACTTAACCCATTGAGTACACTTTTACATTTGTTTTATCCACCAGGTTGAGAATATCTCCCATCAAGGAAGGTCATAATCCTCTGTGGTGACCAGATGGACATCCATGATCTGTGAATTCTCAAAAAGAAGATAAAAAGCAGGGTATGCTGCTGACCTGCTATAGGACAACACGTCAGAGATGTTCACTGCTTCGGTTTTCTATAATACATAGGGTCTCCGTATGTTGTTGGATTATTGCCTCTGGAAGGGAACCATGTTTTCTCTTAAATGCAGTGCTACTAGGGCCAAATACCTCCATAATGTGGCATATGGTGGTACAAAATACACTGCTTTTCACAAATTTTATATAAATCAGTGAGAAACTTCTGTATATCTCCATATGAAAGCATTAAAACACATTAAAGTTCTGTATGGATCCATAGCAGGCTATGAACACTGTCATACAGATCCATACAACACTGGACTTCTGCAGATAGTATAGTATATGTAGTGGAGAATATTTGTATTTTACAAGTACTTAATTCCGCATTGTTGCTAAAAGCCCCGTGATCAGCAATAGAAAGTTGTCATAGAAGTGAATGGGAATGAGCTAATGTGCCTGGATAAATATTGATGGGCTCTCTGCTTTTACATTCTGCTCATCAGTGGGGGTCCCTTAAACCCCCCTTAATTTGAATTACATGCAGTTATGCCATTTAATGTCTTTATAAATTGTAAACTAAGCATAAGGTATAAAATGGCACAAAAACAAATATCACCTGCCAATAATTGCCATAAACCTCACTCTCACATCACACGTTCTTCTCTTCCGTTTTCATTCACGTCTCCATTTATTTCTAATCTTTTGTCATCTCCCTCTTATTTTTCCATTTTCTCCTCTTGCTCATTGATCTCCATTAACTACACTGGTGTTAGTCCATCTCATTTTTCTCACATAGGAATTTATCAGCTGCCCCTGTTTATGTATTGTGTTTTATATCTGTGCATTTATCTTCGGTTTTCAGGCATCTGAAGTCTCAGTATTGTGCTATTTGGCTAAGGTTCACTGCCTGCTGCATAGTGTCTATCCATTTGAAATTTCTGTCTCCATATTTTCCATGTATGATGATAGAAAGCAGATACATTCATATGATGGGCTAAGCTGCATTTTGGGGTAGAAGAACCCCCATGTTTTATAATTTTTTGGGTTTAGTTCTGTCTAAATGAATAGGATCTTTACTGAATAGGGAAAATGTTTTGTTTGCCAAAGTGAATGAAAAATGTATTCTATGCAAAGTATTACCACAAATACTATACGATGCAAAAATTGAACAGATTCTTTACAGCAGTTTTAGTAAAAGTCTGCTTACCTGGATTGTTTTTGGGGAAAAGGTCTCGCTGAAACAAACTTTTTTCACTTGTTAATTTTTTGCAAATTTGAAACTTTTGAATAGATTCATAATTATTTTGGGGCTTGTTAACGTTTTTTCACCCGTGTTCATAGGTTTTAAAACCCCGGGGGACCAAAAGGGACGCCCCAGAAGGGATCTAACGATAAGCATAAAGATTATCCTGCGGTCTAGGGGAAGACAGCGGCGTTCACAAAGAGAGATCGCCGCTGCGTGTTTCCCCCCGCCGTCTCTTCTTTGAAAAAATTGACATGCAAAACGTTCAAAGACGGGGGCCAGCAGGGCAGGGGGGAAACACGCAGCGGCGATCTCTCATGTGAACTCCTGCAATCCTCATAGCCTGCAGGATAATACACTTAAGTCACATTAACCTTACTAATGTACTTTCGGGGGGTCGCCCTAATTGGCTGAAAAGCCTAAGGGGCCCTTTACAGCTTATTCGGCGGGATTGGCCCGTACTGCGCGCTTATTTGCGCTGCAGTACGGGGCCAATCCCCTCGCAGTAATTACGGGAATCCACCGTTCTCATAGAGAAAGGTGGATTCCGTCGCTCCTCCCACGCTCGGCGAATCTGCCGGGCGGGGAGAAACTGACATGCACATTATCTCAGGCGGCAATACGCGCCGTGGATAATGGAAGTCTAAGGGGCCGGCGGGCCGCGCCCCCCTCCCCTTATTCAAGCCGGAATTGCGAGCGCAATCCGGCTCGCAATTCCGTCTTGAATAAGCCGTGTAAACACGGCCTTATAGCTGTTGTTATGCCTACAAGCCTGGCAGTTAAACCCATGGAGAGAGTTCCTTTCCACGTTTCGATTTTTAACTAGTGTTGATTGAACTGTTCGTGAAAAGTTAAGTTCGAGTCGAACTTTTTGATGTTCTAGACTTTGAACAGAACCAAACTTTTTACTGTTCGTTCTATTAAAAGTTTGGTTCTAAATCGGATTCGACGCGCCATTTTAATACATTTTAGCGCCTTTATGCTCTTTTGGTGGCCATCCAATTAGTGCAGAGCACATAGAAGTGTCAAAAACATCATCACTGTAGTGTAGGGCTCTTATTGGCTGCTAAAATCACATGGGCATGTTATATATATATATATATTTCACTGTATTGCATTCAGATTGCCATTTCCAGCTCACACTCTGTTCTGTACAGACTGCTTTTATTTAGTTAGATAGAATTTTCCTCTCCATAGACAGCAATAGTTAGGGAGTTTTGTATTGCTGGCTGCATCTTTCCCACACCCAGAAGCTGTTATTTAGCGACATTTGCAGGCTCACATAACGTCTAACTCTCATATACATCATACTCATATAATGAAAGTGCTCAAAAGTTCTGTTTTTGCAGTATTGGGGGGGGAAATCATTTTATAACACACCGTCTACAATTCTCCTATACAAAGAAATATATTCTAAATAGTGGTTGGTTGGTGAAAATTATTCTGAGTGGAGAAAAGTTCATTTGTGGCAGTTTTGGAGGTGAAATACCTTTCAAATATACCGTGTGTTATTGTCATACAGATAAATCTTACTCAATGCCAAAAAGTGTAATTTTGCCAGATTTTAAGTTCACATAATGCTGAAATATACCAGTGCGCTATTGTCATCCACAAATATATACACTTCTCTCTTTTTTTTATTACATATATCTTGTGCCACGCGCAGAGCTATAATATTTAGCTTTTGAACATGGTGAGAATTAGAGGTGGTAAGCGAGCAAGGAGGGGCGTAGGATGTGGAGCTAGAGGTACAAGACAAGGCACTCCTTCCAGTGCTCCAGACAACACACTCTGGACAGCACACAAGTGAGCACATAATCAGTCGCTTGCTCAGTTCCCTGTGCGTCTCATTACTGATCAGCATCACCAATCTGTTCTTCAGTGCTTATCAGACCCTGCATCCAGCGGTTTTACCTCCTCTTCCTCTCAGTCGCAGCCACAAATGTCATCATCATCATCAGTCCAACCTGAAGCAAACATGGACAGAATGTCAAAACCCAATATACAGACAACTCCAAATAATACAACCACACACTGTGGTTGGGATCAGTAGGCATTTCAAAAGATCAAGAGGCCAAAGAGAATGATTTTGTCTGCTGTGACGCCCAATTGTTGAATACCCCTTTTTGATTAGGGCCCCTGACAGGAGTATTGCCTGTACTGTCCTATTGGCACTCCTGCCAGTTGTGTCAAAGAGGATTTTGGGCCCCCTCAGGATGCAGGGCCCCATAGCGGCTGCTACCACTGCACCCCCTATAACTACGCCCCTGCCAGTTGAACCTCCATGTTCCCCGGTGGGATGTTCTTGCTTCCACCACATATATCACATGTACAAAGCTTGCAAGCAGAGGCGTAAATTGAAGTTCTTGCGCCCTTGTGCAAAAAGTGAAATGGTGCTCCTGCCAGTTACCATGTGCCATTTCCAATACCGGTTAGCCATTGAAAGGAATGAAGTATTTTAGCCTCTCATTTTTTTTTCTGTCACTCTTAGAGCCAAATTTGTTTCACTGAGTTCTTCCACGTATCCAGTTTACTGTTATGGATGGTAATTCCAGCTTTTCCTCCCCCTTAAGGTTTTAAAATTAACCCAAACTTTTTTCTCCCATAGTTTTAAGGGGGTTTTTGAATTTCCCGAGTTCGAATAGGACTTTAAAACCCCAAACTCACAAATTGCGAGGTTCTTTTAAAAACTAGAATTTTTTTATTGTTCCCCTCAACACTTTTTTAACCACAGAAATTTAGACGGGCCCCTTTTGCAAAAAAGCAACGAAAAACCCTGGGTCATACTGATTTTTTTTTTAAAAATTTTATCCCCCCAGTCATTTTTGTGTGATATCGGATATAAGGGTAAAAATTACATTTCACTGGATTTATAACGAATCTGAACATGGCTTTGCTTATACCAGTCCTTCTACAGCAGTATGAGGAAAATTTGAAGTAGGAGGAGGGCCCTATAATTAAAAAAAAAGGGGGGGCCAATTTATAGTTTTTATCATAAACCATATGAAGATCTCAATATCTAAAAGGGATACCAAAAAGGGCCCCTTGGTTCAACCTGTGCCAGAGTATTCTTTTGGAAAAAATCTATCACAGAGGTGCACCCTAAGAGAGCCTTTTGACTACACTGGGCTCCAACAGGATTTCGTCATAGTGTCTTTTGGCATTTTAAAGAAAAGAAAAAAAAAGCTGTGTGCTGCGCTGTTCTTTTAATTTCCGATGGAAATTGGAAAAAATGAAATTTTAAATTTTTTATTCTACAGGTAAACCATGTTTCCCAGCTCTCCCCCAAATTTTAAATATATTTTTTTGTTATTTTTTCACTATTTTAAAAAAAAAAACAAAAAAAAAAAAACTTTTTTAAAAAAAAATTTTTTTTAACACAAAATTTTTCCCTTAACCAATAATTTTTTTTTATTTTTTTTTCACTGAAAGGGGGCAATTTTTTTTTTTGAGTTTTTTTTTTTTTGGGGGTCCCAAATTTTTGGCCCAATATAGGGCAATTTTTTGGGGCCACCTTTTTTTAAATTAATTTTTTTGGGAAGGGTGGATTAAGAGAACTGCAATTTCCCATTTGTTTTCCCTTAAAAATATTTTACATCATGTGGGATAAATAGCATGATATTGTTTTAGTGCAGACTTTTTCAAACAGATCAATTATGCAATTTTTGTTGTTGTTTATTTTTATATAATAAGTGGTAAAGGTTTTTTTTTTGTTTTTTTTTTTTTTTTTGGTTTTTTTTTAAATTTTTTAAAATTTTTTTTAAAACTGCAAAAATTTAGCCCCCCCATATATTTTTAAATAGTTTCAAGTTGTGGGGCCGAAAAAAGACGAGACGCCCACCCCAGTTCAGCCTGTTGTGCAAAGGGGTTTTTTGTCCAGAGGAAGGCAAAAAACCCCAAATGGGGGTAGAACCCAAAATTGCCCTCATTTTAGGGAAAAATTTTTTCCCCTACCCCAATCTGGCAATCGGGAAAAACCCCTGGATCAATGACCCCTCCCCAGAATCCTAGACACTATGACTTGTTATAAAATTTTAATGCCCCAAAATCCCATCCAAACCCTTTTGAACTTTTTTTGTGAATTCCCCCTTTTGACAAGTTCCTCGGGCCCAGAGCGTTCCACTTTCCCACTGCTTTACAGAAAAAGAATCCCTTCTAGGGTTTATGTAAAAAATTTTTCTTTCCCTCAAAACGTAGGGGATGCCCCCTTTTTTCCAAAAAATACATTCCGGGGTTAAAAAAAAATTCGGGGGAAAAATCCTTTTTTGACCTTTGATGTTTTTAAAAACTATTTTTTTAAAGTCCCCCCGAAGCCGTTTTTTCTCAAAACAAAATCCCACTAATCTTGCTAATCTTTCTGGGAGTACCCCACCAGTCCTTTTTTTAAATTTTTTTTTTTTTTTTTTTTTTGGCCCCCCCTTTTGAAACCTTTAAACTCTCAATTTTTTCCTGGGGCATTTGGTGCCCAAAACTGAAACACAAAAATTCCAGGGTGTGGTCTAACCAGTGCCCTTGAAATAAGGGGAGAAAAATTTTTTCTCATCTTTGGGCCTCTATCCCCCTTCTAATGCACCCCATGACCCTTTTTTTTTTTTTTTTTTTGGCCTTTTGGAAACTGCTGTTTTGACACTGGCCCTCTACAATTAATTTTTCCTGTCCACCAGGTTTCCCCAAAGGGCCCCTTCTCCATCCACTTTTAAACCCAGTTTTTTCCTTTTAAAACATGTAGTCATGTAATGGATTTTTTCCCTCCCCATGTGCAAAACCCTTTTGCATTTATCTTTTTTTTAAAACCCTCATTCCATTTCCCTGCCCAGGCCTCCAACTTATCCAACCCCTTTTTGTAATAACACATTATCCTCTTTTGTGTTGATTATTTTAAACAAAAGCTTATTATCGCCCTCAAAGCGATATTCTACTTTTGAAAAAAAAAATTCCATTTGTAAGATCTTAATAAAAAATGTTGAGGGGGAAAAGGGCCCAAAAACTGAGCCCTGGGTCCCCACTAGTAACAGCGTTCCTTCAAGTATGTACCCGTTGATTACTACCCTTTGTTTTTTTATCAGTGACCCCGTTGCTTACCCACTTGCACACGTTTTCCCCCATCCAAGCAAATTTTCATTTTATTTTACAACCTTTTTTTGTGGCACCCTAAACAAAAGGGTTTAGAAAAAACTAGATATTTTTAAACATCCCTGCCTCCCCCCCGATCCCGTCTAGCACTGACTTCCTCCTAGAAGGGTGAGATTAATCTGACAGGACCGATCCCCTTTTAAACCCCCTTTCTGGAACGGCATTATACAATTTTTTTCAATTTAGATTTCTCCAGGATAAGCTTTTCTGAAGAAAACCCTTCCCAAAAAATTTTACCTTTCAACAGAGGTTAACTTTCGGGCCCCATTTTTTCCTTTGGGTCACTTTTTGACCCCTTTTTTGAAAATTTTGGGGACCACATTGCATGCGCCAATCCTTTGGGACATAACCCCTGTTAAAATTTGACAGTCCATAAATATTTAAAAATAGGGGCCTATCTATGGCATCACTTTTAAATCCCTTTTGGGCACGTGGGTGTAAAGCCATTTTGGACCTTTTTGGGTTTGTTTTTTTTTTAATCTTCCTAAGACGGAGCTTTCACTTCTTCTTTGGGGGAAGACAAGAAAATTTTAAGTTGGAGTTTTAACCCCCATTTCCCCCCTTTCAACAGGAAGCTCATCCTCCTCGGTAAATACAGTGGAGAAAAAAGTGTTTAATAGGTTTGGCTTTTTTTTTCATCCCCTCTCTGTCTCCCCCTCAGTATTTTTCAAAGGCCAACTTTTTCTGTTTTAATCTTTTTACAAATTTATATAGTTTAAAAAATAAATTTTGGGGGGTTTGTTTTTTTCTTTCTATAGCGTACCCTCTTTCCGTCTCCCGCTTTGCTTTTCCCTTTTTTTTTATTTTACACACTTTATTTTTTTCCCTATTCTTTTTTTAGTGCCTCTTCACTTTCATCCTGTTTTAGTAGGGGAAAAAGCTTTTTTTTTTGTTTTTATTTCCTCTTTTAAAAATCCCTGTTTATCCACATTTTTTTTTTTTTTTTTTTTTTTTTTTTTTTGGGTTTTTTTTTCCCCCCTTTTTTTTTTTTTTTTTTTTAATTTATTTTAAATTTTTTAATTTCCAAAGGGAAAGGGAAACCCCTCACATGGGGAAGGGCCCAGGAAAGTTTTTTAAAAAAATCCCATTTTTTATTAAATTTTTGCCCTAATTTAAACACATTTTCCCCAGGGCAATACGGTTTAGGCCTCCCTAAGAAAAAAAAAAAATTAGCCTTCCTAAAATTTTGTGTTTTTTGGGGGCTCCTTGCCCAAAAAAAAAGTGCTTGGAAAAAATGAATAAAATGAAGCTTGTACAACCGGCCCCCTGAAATCCAGCCACACAAGACATGGATTGAGTGGCAAAAGGGAGCTTGATCAATCACACTGGGCCCTTTAAACCCTCTGCGTCCAGAACAAAGTCAGGGAAGAACAACGGGTGGGGGCAGAAAATCTATTAAAAACAAACGGGTCCCAAAATAAAAAACGTGTTCAACACCAAACCTTTCGGGCCCGGGGTACTGCGCTGCGGACCCAAAAAAGGGATGGAATGAAGAAGGGTTTTTTAATCATGGGCTCCTCATTTTTTCAGTGAAAAGAGTATTGACTTTCCATAAAGGGAAAATTGCAAGCAACATTTATGTGGGATTGGTGCAAACAAAAACATGGAATTTTCTGCCCATAATTTTACCACTTAAAAACAGTTCAGGGCAACCAAAAACAGAAGCAGGGTTTTTACCGTTTCTGCCTCCCCGATTACCAATATACAGCACTTTTTTGGGTGGGCCCGGATACAAAAAAAAGTAAATAGTGAGTCACCATGATTTTGGGAGAGATTTTAAAACAAGACTGAAGCTATATTAAAATTTTTCCCCTAGCAGGTCACTCCCAGGGAACTCACCAATGGGTTTTAAAATAATATAAAGCTGAAATCTCTTTGAAAGGAAATTTTTGGGGGACCTTTTCTTTACAGATTCAAAGAAAAAACCCCAAACCACCCCGGGAAAGCCCGGGAAAACCCATTTTTGGGGTTTTTTTTGTATAAGAAACCCCCCTTTAGGCCAAAGTTCAACCCGGGGTTTTTTGGGCATGGGATTTAAGCCCTAATTCGCAACGGACTACGCGAATTAAAAGACTCAAAAACGTTCCCCGTCATTACGGTAATCCACAGGGTTTTCATTGAGAACAAGGGGTTAAAATCCCCCTCTCCCTGCTCAGGGGAATCCGAGGCGGGGGGGGATAAAAATGACAGTCCCTTTCCCACGGGAGTATACGGCCGCTAGTAATGATAGTCTATGGGCCCCGGCCCAGGTTTCCGTCCCCCCTCCCCCCCACCCGCCCCCCCCCGGGGGTAAATTGGGGCCCCACCCTTTCAATCATATTTTGGGAAATTTTAAAATACTGAAAACCGCTGGGAAAGCCGATAAAAAACCCGTGCTTGTAGACATATTTTTATTACTCCACTGATATTAATAACGCTATCATCATAGTCGGGCCGGAAGAGAAAACATCAAGCAACCTCTCATACTTTTTTCTCAGAGCTCACAGAAAGAAATTTGGAGAACAAAACCCGGGGGTCATAACCCTAGGGTAACTTTAAAAATATTTAAAAAATCCCACTAAAAATCTATATAAAAAGTCACATATTGTTTTTTTTGTAGTGAAAACCCTTTTTTAAAATTATTGTCCCTTTAAAAAGGTTCCCCTTAAAGACCTTTTCAAAAATAAGAAAAAAAATACTTCTTTTTATATCAAAGTAAACTATAACAAAGCTACCCACCAATAAGTGTTTTTCAGGGGAATTTATGCATTAAAAAGAAAACTTAATAATAAATTTCAAAAAAAAAGGAAAAAAAATACTAAAAAAATTGGTAAAAAAATGAATCCCCTTGTATAGTGCAAATAAAAGTGCAAAAATTATTGAAGATATCCAAACAAGAAAATTGCTGTCAAACCCGCTGTACTGAAAAGCTCATTGTCTCTAGTCCTAATGGGGGAAAAAATTCCCCTGAACGGTGAGCGTAATCATCTTACAAGGTTTTTTAAACGAGATGCTGTAAAGAGTCCACACAGTAGGGACAGAACATGAAAACCCACTCAGATTTTGCCTTTTGGCAGAACAGGCCGGGGCAGAAACCCAGAGCCCTTGTGCTTCTATCTTAAAGGCCCCTGAAATTTTAATGAAAAGTTTGCAGTAAGAATAAAGTAATGCTGAATAAGCATCAACTTCTTGTGGGTTCCCCTTTTAAGTTAAGGCTATCTGAATTTGTGCATGTCCACATGTTCCCCTGTTTTTCTTCAAAAACCTTGCTGCAATATGACAGATGTATAGTGAGACAGTTACCTTTCGGATCCCAAAAAGAGATGTTTGTGATTTTTTCGGGTTTCCCCTGAGGTGGAGCGAGGTGTACGTGTATATTAAATACGCGCTTTATTCTTATTTTACACTGGGATTTTTTTTTGCAAGCTAACTCTTCATTCATCGTGGATAATGTTTCACACAGTAAAAAACAAGAAAAAAGTATTTAAAAAAATGTAATTTAGCTGGGAACAATGCAAACCAAAACCAAACGGCAATCCCTGTTATCCGTTTTTTTTTATTTTTCTTTAAGGGCAGGAAAAAAAAAAAAATTGTCCCTTTGAAGTAGGTAAATATTTTCGGATTTTTTAAATAATAGGTCGACTATGATTCTGTTCATGCTTGTGGCATGGCTTTTTTTTTTAAGTGGACCCATGAAAACGATGAGGTTTTCTGTTATTTCGGGGGTTTTTTGTCTTTCATGAAACGAACATTATGCTAATTTTTCCCCTAAGGGTGGTTTCAAACAAAGCTTTTTTATGTTTTTTTTTTTTCCCCAAATCAAGAAAGAAAAAAAAGGGATCCACAAATGAAAAAGTCTAAAGCCTTTCTTAAAGGGGTTTTTTGCCACAAAGTACAATTGAAGGAAGCTTGCAAGAAAAAATAAAAATTTTCACCATTCTCATTATTAAAATTCTGCACCGTTTTTGTTTTTAGCTGCCCCTTTAGTGATCCATTTTTACAGAAATCTCTGGGGGATACAACCAGGGCTGAGAGCCCCTCAGTCCTGGCGCACATGAGAACATTACCTCCCCTCTCAGGCAGCTACTGGTGTTCAAACCCCAGGTGCTGCCACGCTACTCCTGTCCTCTGTAACCCTTTCGTAATTAGTCAAACAGTGAAAATAAATAAAAAAGAAACCCTCAATGAGGTGTGTGCACTGATAAAGAGAAAAAAAACAAAGGTTTGATTCCTGCAGGATTTGAACTAGGACCCTTGTGCCTGGGGCAAAAACTTTCCCTCTCAGCACTCACAATGCTTTAAACAACCTTTCTTTGACTAAAAAAGAGGAAAGCATGGTGGGTCACATGATATGCAATTAAAAAAATACACACACCCCCCCTTCGAGCACACAGACTGAAGTTGGATCAGGGGTATGAAATGACTCGTGGCAAAACCCCCTTTAATTTTCAGTTTCCTTTTAAATTCTACTCCTGGCTTTTCCCCAAAAAACTGTATAAATGTTTTTTTCAAAAATACAGCAGCTTTCCCCCCCCCCCCCAAAAAAAAAAAAAAAAAAATTGCGACATCCACTAAAAATTACATCTGCTGTTCTACTTTCTTTTCCCAAAATATCGTCTTTTTTTATGCATTTTGCATTTTATTCATATCATACTTTGGAACCCACTTCAATCTTATAACTATAAAAACTGTATATTCTCTCAACTAACCAGGATAAATTTCATAAAGCATGTTTGGCATGCATCACTAGATATTGGGTTGGAGAAAGAGGTCAGTGGGTCTTTTTTTTTTTTCTTTGGTGCATAATATAGCCATAGCAGATAGCAACGTTGGGGCCCAAGGTTGAAGAGGCCCACCCACTCAGGTAAAGAACATTGTTCCTTTTTTGTAGGAAACAAGTAGTTGGTTTTTCGCTCTCCACGCTACGGTGTGGGTTCTAGGTCCTTTTTTTTACTTTGGGGGGGGGATCCTTCATTTTGCTACATAATTATAGTGACATTTGGTGGCTGAGGAATGTTTGGGGCACTGTTTGGCACTGTCGGACATTTGTGTGGGATGATTTTTGGGAGGCATTTATGTGACACAATCATTTTTGAGAGCCGCTCTATGGGGCGCGTAACTTTTAGGGGCACATATGGCACTAACTTTTTTTTGGGGGGGGTGTGCAGCCCAGTCATCCTTGGGGGATTTTTTAAAATTCAATTTCTGTGAGAAATTGTGTGGCTCCTTTGAACATTTTTTTTTAATACATTTTGTTGCCCTATGTGAAGCACTGATTATGGAGATACTCTATATGATACTGTTATATTTTGAGTATGGTGTAACACGGGTATTTATGGGGACAGTATGGGCACTATTATTTTTCAAAGGTGTACAGTTGGGCCTATTATATTTTGGGGGGAAAATATTGACCCCCCAAAAATTATTCAAGGGGCACAGTATTTGACACCTATTATTCAAGGGGCACAGTTTTTTGACATGTAAGAATTTTTTTTTCAGTACGAGGGTAAGGATCTCTTCAAAAGTAAGAAGACAAAAACATCGGTGGGAGAGTCTACAAGAAAATTCATTGTCAGAAAGTTGGGCCTGGGGAACAAAAAAAGAGAAGAAATCCAACCAGAGAAAGTCACCGTGAGTCATTGAAAATTTCAGAGGATCCGTCACCTTTCATGTATGCACAGTAAAATCATTACACAATGCCGGGCCGAGGGGGGAAAGGGAGGGGACGATAGGCATTTTCCTTGGGGCCCCTTCATTCCCGACAGAAAAGGGGCGCAAAGAGGGATGGTGGGCTAAAATTCTCCCTTTTCCTAGTGTGGGGTTCCAGAGCGCAGGGGGGAGAGAGGAGAGGGCTGGAAGCAGAGGTCGCCCTTGAAGAGGCTATTGCTCGGTCACGTGGCTAATAACTCCATCAACCTCACCTCTTTTGCTCCTCGGTATCAGTGAAGATGGGTCTGACTTGGGGATGATGGTGGCTGTTGATGGTCTCTCCCCCAAATGTCCTTTGTAAATGTTATGTGAGCTGCCCTGATGTACGGGGCAGAAAAAGCAGTAGGAGACAAGCTAAAGCTTTTTCTACCCCCTGCTACACAAAAAATAAAAATATAATATCTTGCATAAAGCTTAGCACGTGCTGCATTTTGCTTCATCTTTGGGGTTTTTAGTTATTTAAAGTTACTGTAATAAAGGGAATGAAAATATTATTTTACTGCTGCATATGGGGTTTGGTTCCCATATGGTGATTTTCAACAATTGTCTTGCAAATCAGATACTAGTAACTGGTAAAATCAATAAACATAATTTTTTTTATTATTATTATTAAAATTTTATTTTATTTTTTAAATTTTTTCATTGTTCCCGGGTGCGACATTCGAGGGGCATTTCAACATAACATATGTTAAAAAAGTACAAAGGTAACTCTAAAGGTTGTTCACCGGCAAAAATTGCGGGACGTACATACGCCCCGCAATTACCCGGATTTTTGGGGGTCGATTTATCAGTGCATATCTTGGGATGCGTGGGGCCGCAGCCCGCCAGCCCCATAGACTGCATTCATGTCCTTACCCCTCCGTACAATCATCGTTTACGAGCGGGGAGAGGAGGCGTAAACCTAGTTTTCCCGAGAACTATGGATTACCGTAATTATGGGGCCATTTTGTCGTTTAGACACAGTACTGCCCGAAATTCGTGGCAAATGGGCCCCCAAAAAAAACCCTGTGAGCATACCTAATTTTACTAAAAACTGTACAGGGGGAGAGAGGTTTTTAGTCCACGAAAGTTTAAGCTACAAAACAGCACTAAGTTACTTCCCTTCAACCACATAAAAGGTTATTCTCTTGTACTGTGGATCTGGGTTTCAGATTTTAAACCCAAAGCAACATTTGCATGAAAATTGTATTTCTCTTGATGGGTGAGTGAGTTTCCTCTTATACTGATAGGTTTATTTGGGTTTCCCCAAAAATTTCCTTTCTGCAAAAATATGATTTTTATTATCAAATACAAAAATAACTTTTTTTACACAGCCCCTTTCCTAGCCAAGGAAAAAACACCCTTTTCAATCAAGTATTAGCTATGGGGTTGCACCCTTTCCAATACACCCGAATTTCTCCAGCGGGATGACTGCTAGTCAACGCAAGGACCCCGTTTTCATTTTTTTAACCCGTTTTTTGACCAATTTTTTGCTCGGTTTTTGAATTTCATTCAGTTGAACTCTATAAACTCCTTTTCAAGGAAAATGGCGGATTATAGAAAATGTTTAAGTTTTTGGGCCCAGTTTTCGATTTTAAAACCCCACCTACGAAAAACCGAGCTTTGTAACAAACTCAATTTTTTTTGAGGTCTATGGGGGAAAGATTTCCCTTTTTTTGAGATTCGAAATAAACC
>JAODAL010027903.1:0-54189 GCA_025379985.1 Phyllomedusa bahiana
TCGACAGGTTTAATGGTTTTTCTGGGTCAGGACAGTAAGTCATTCCAGTTCAACTAAAATAGTGGTTGAAAGACTCCTTTTCCGGCACTTTTTAATCTGGGGTCATGCAGGTTTGGGGCTCATGCTGTGGCCCAGGACAGGTATAGTCAATGTCCAGTGAAACTAAAATGGTAGTTGAAAGACTCCTTTTTCCGGCACTTTTTAATCTGGGGTCATGCAGGTTTGGGGCTCATACTGTGGCCCAGGACAGGTATAGTCAATGTCCAGTGAAACTAAAATGGTGGTTGAAAGATTCCTTTTTCCGGCACTTTTAATCTGGGGTCATGCAGGTTTAGGGCTCATTCTGTGGCCCAGGACAGGTATAGTCAATGTCCAGTGAAACTAAAATGGTGATTGAAAGACTCCTTTTTCCGGCACTTTTTAATCTGGGGTCATGCAGGTTTGGGATCATGCTGTGGCCCAGGACAGGTATAGTCAATGTCCAGTGAAACTAAAATGGTGGTAAAAGACTCCTTTTTTCGGCACTTTTTAATCTGGGGTCATGCAGGTTTGGGGCTCATGCTGTGGCCCAGGACAGGTATAGTCAATGTCCAGTGAAACTAAAATGGTGGTTGAAAGACTCCTTTTTCCGGCACTTTTTAATCTGGGGGTCATGCAGGTTTGGGGCTCATGCTGTGGCCCAGGACATGTATAGTCAATGTCCAATGAAACTAAAATGGTGGCTGCGTTCCAGGACAGGGATATTCAATGTCCAGTTCAAGTAAGATGATGGTTCAAATCATACTGTCTTCTGTCACTTTGTAATTTGTGGGTGATGCAGGTTTAAGGGTCATGCTGTGGTACAAGACAGGGATAGTGAATGGTGTGTGATTTTTTTTCTGTGGCTTTTATAACCTAAGTGTGTTGCCTAAGATGTAGCACGTATCTATTTGACTGTTGTGGATGTTAATTCCAGCTTCTCCAGCCCTGTTTGGGTGTAAGAATGAAGGTGTTGTTGCTCTCCCATAGACTTTAATGGTCATCGCTCATAATCGGCCACCTACTATCGACTATCTTGTCGATGATGGTCGACTATCGACCATCGACCGATGTCGATGGTCAACATAATCGCTCAACACTAGTTGTCAGTAGTGTTGTTGTGCAGTGCACTGGTGTGGATGCAGTGCCACTGTGTCACCAGATCGTGTCAGATGGCCAGAAGTGGTGACCCAGGGGGTGACCCTGTGACAGAGCAGGGCTGTTTCAGTATGAGTATCCACTCTACACCCATATACACCCCCCCTAACCACCACTTCTGTGCCATCTGAAACAACCTGGCGACACATTTGGCAATGCATCCACCCAAAGGGGGGTGCACAGCAAAAACAAACCCAAAAACAAACTACCACATCTTTCCCCCCTCTCCATGTTTGGGGCCCCCTCTGGGTGTGTTCCACTCCATCTCCCTCCCTCTGGGCCGCCCCACGGGGTATAAGTAAAATTTTGACAGTCCCTCTGCGGCTTTGTAATAAACTTTACATAAAATTTACGGTCAGAGGGTGGGGGAGCCCGGGGCGGAACAGTCACAGGGGCCCGGGGGCCCCAAAAAAGAGGAAAGTCAGTAAAAATTTCTATATTCGGGGTTTTATAGGGAAAACAAAACTTATTTTAGTAAGAACATGTATTTAAATAAGTTTTTGACAGCTTTTCTGTATATAATTAAAATTTTCTGACAAGCCTTTCCCGTATATGTAATTACTATACAGTTGCTGGGCAGTTTTTACTATTTTACGGGAAAAGGTTTAGTAAATTTTTCTATAAATTGTTTCTTTTTAAAATACATTTTGGGTTTCTTTTTTAAAATTATCCATTTATAATAAGTTTCTGACATCTCTGTTGTGGCCCCCCGCCTGGGGAAATGCTCCACTTTTCCCCCTCACAAATCCCACCCTTCAGTAAAAAGTAAGGTTTTGACAGGCCGAGACAGGTGACAGTAACTTACTATTTTACACGTGAACATTTTATAGGGGAGCCCGGAGTGGAGCCGGGAAAGGAAAGGGGTCGAGACAGGCTGTCAGGAGCCGAGGACGAGCGGGGGCAGGAGGGGCGGGGTTTTAACTGGGTTACCACGGGGGCCGGGGCTTTGGATTAAATAGGGTGGGCCCCCCTAACATTTATACAACCCCAGAGGGCCGCCCTCCCCGCAAATGGGGCCAGAGCAGCAACCTTGTCACTTTAAAACTCCAAAAAAATTTTGGGGAAACTTTTTTTGAGTTTTAAATTTGCCAGGCAAAAATAGTAAAAATAGAGAGCAGCATCCCCGGGGCCCCAGTCTTGAAAATTTTTTATGGGGCCCCCTTTCAAAAAACATTATCTAAACTTGTTCAATGGGTTTTTTTAATGGCTTTGGATATATTTTCTGTAGTATTTATATATGCCCAAAAAATAATATTTCTATGGTATACATCAAAAAAATTTGAGTAAGGCCTGGTCCACCCTCTTTGCGCTATTTTTTTGACTAATTTTGGACAACAGCGGGGAAAAAAATTGGGGGGTTTTTTCTAAAAAGGTTTTCCCATTGTTCGTTTTTCACCTATGTGATGGAATTTCCAAACTGAACCTCCAACGAAGATGTGAACCAGGCTTAAGGCCTCATGAAAATTTAAAAAACATTGTTTAAGTGCATCCACAGATTAGCAAACCGAAAAAATGCCAAAAAACACCCAAGGTGTTTAAAGCCGAATATTATCAAAAACTTTTGATTGCTTTCAATCCCCTTCAATGACCATTTCATTTAATCTAATGTGCTAAAGTGCAGTGTGGATTCTAATGAGATAGAATATGAAGAAAAGACTTACACTTCATTTTTTATATCCACTTCTTTCCAAAATAGTAAAGGTGCATCAAACAAGTCCTATTAAACTATAAAAAGCTACTTGCACATGACGATAGAACCGGTCCAAAAATCCATATGTTGTTTTTCAACATACTACCTATTTTGGTTAAGCCCGGCCCGATTTAAGAAAGGGCACCACTTTTGCCCCAAAAGGGGAAAAAATTATTGATGGTTTTTATAGGGTTTTACATTGTTTTAGGGGTTAAATGGGTTGTTCATCAAGGATTGTTTTTTTTTTTTTTAAAGTTTGCAAAAAAGTCACTTTGCAAATAATGTCCCTTAAATGTCCTACCTATTCCCAATATCCCTCTTGTATGGGCTGCATCGCTCCCCAGTCAAAGTAGCTCAGGGGCCGTTCATCTCTCTGTAGGCTGCCCTTTTGCCGGTTTTAAATACGGCCTGGTGTCCTTAGCAGCAGCAAATAATCATGAGACCAGAAGGGAAACCGGTAAACACACCCCACCCCTGAATTTAAAACTAAAACTAAGGAAATAGGATTGATATAAGAGAAATCAATGTAGTGAGACAACCCCTTTAACTTTGATCATTTTTCCCAAAGCAAGATCCTGTCTAATGCAATGTTTGATCTCACTTTTGGTTTCCATAACATACTCTCAACTAGAAGTGATATCTGACATGTTTTCTGTGATCATACAGAAAGGGTCTTAGAACTGGGAGTGATGTGGGACACTGAACGATAAGTTAACCCCTATATCATCATAAAAACCTTAATTATTTTCAATTTTTTACAAAATTTTGTTCTGGGTGACTATAATAAAATTTCTTAGATCTGGGTTGAATTTGACTTTATTCCAAAACTGAAGTACAACACTAATAACTAAGGAGATAAAACTAAGGAGACAGCTGTCTTCTTTCTGGTAGATAACTATTTTACTTAATTTTACTTGTAAACAGAAACCATGACACAAATGTGAAAATATATTGAGCTACATTATGTAAGTCATGAAAAATACAAGTATACTACCATAGACCATCCTTGATTAATGTGTATTTACATTTTTGTATTTGTATTATTTATTTACTATTACTGTTTACTATTTTCCTCTTTACTGTTAACTAGGTACTATTACTATATTAGATACTATTACTATATTACAGTTACTATTACTGTTTACTACTTTACTCTTTTCTGTTTGCTAGGTACTATTACTGTATTACAGTTATTATTACTGCTTAATATCATGTATTTAATATTACTCTTTACTATTTATTATTACTATATTACAATTACTGTTTAATATTATGTATTTACTATTACTGTTTACTATTACTATGTAGCAGTTTACTTTTAGGGTATGATCACACGGCATAAATTCGGCGCACATCACGCCGTGTATTTGCGCTTAATACACGGCAAGATGTGCACCGCAATTACGGTAATCCATAACTCTCATAGAGAACTATGGATTACGCCTCATCCCCCCGCGTGTACAATAAGATCGTATTGTACGCGCGGGGAGATAAGTGACATGTCAATTACTCGCGGCGATTACGCGCCGCGAGTAATGCATGTCTATGGGGCCGGCCCCCCGTGCTTCGGGAGTATGTGCTCATCAGCGAGACTCTCAAATCACCTGACGTATTGTGGCGCGTACTGCATGCGCTGCAATTACGTCGTGTGACCATAGCCTTACTGTTTACTATTATGTATTAACTATTTATTATGTATTTACATTCATGCATTTACATTATTGGCTCCCACAGCTAAAGAATGGACAATGGTTCATTACCCTTACCAATGTGTTATCTAGTTTTTTTGTTCCCTTAATTAAAAAGTAGGAGCTCAATATATGGCATACAGAAATCATAGTACCAAATAGATAAACGAATTTGTCAACACTCAAACTGGATATAAACACAAAAGTAAATATAAGAATATTAGTGGCCAATAAAGTGGCGACCGTCTTAATTGCACGAATCTGAGCGCCCATGTTGGGAGATCTGGATCCCTCAGTATTCCCCTGGAATCTTTTGATGTGCTTATGCAGAGAGATAAGGATGGTCGATACTGACATTGAGCAGAGAAAAGCGCTAAAGCCACATATTGATTTAAAAGTTAATAATGACCAAGAACATCTTGCAAACTCCTTCAATGGTATAAACTTGGATGTTGTGTTTAGTAAACAATCCTGCTTTGTCTCCAGTGCAGAATAAAGACTTAAGAAGAAATATCCAAGAGGAAGAGCAATAATGATCCAAGGAAACAACCTAGGAAATCTTCTTTGAAGACCAATGTAAAACCAGTGGTTGACATGGACAATCTTCAGACAGAAATGTATACTGAGGAGGGCGGAAAACCATAAAATGCACATGTTCAAGTACATAAAGACATATGGAGTTTTCTTATCATACTTGTTCTTGGTCAATTGAAACAGCTCCTTGTTCAGTATATAACCTTTCTGAAGTCCATGAAAAATGCTGAAGACGCTGAAGCTGACTATGAGTTGATTACTTAATTGAAGTCTCTTGTTCTTGAAGAAATCTAGAGTATTCACAACAATGATAAAGATATTGCCAGGAAATGAGATGATCAAAGGCACAAAATGAATACATATTAAGATATTCTTTATAGTCGTCATTTCTTCCCCTCTGCACCTTCCCCTCTGCTTGTACTTTATGATATTAATTTGCTATAAGAACACAAACTATTAATAATATCTGAACTGCGTCAAATGCAAAATGCACATAACCAAGAGATGGTATATTTGTTTTGTTTTTTTCCCCACAAGTTCTGAGAATATGTTTGTATCTGAAAATCAAAGTACTGCAAATGGAAATTCTTCTGGTTTCCAGAAATATGGAAATTGTTACCACAAGTTTTGTGTCTTAAAAATTAGGAGTCTTGTGTTGTAAAAGTGATAGGTCATTCTCATGCTTATATTGATCTTTAATGAGGATTTTTAGAGGTGATTGGTAATTTTTATACTAGAATAATGCCATTAAAATATTATATAATATTTCTATACAATGCCAACACACAACTCTAAAACCCAGGGGCGTAGCTATAGGGTGTGCAGAGGTAGCAGTCGCTACTGGGCCCTGCAGCCTAAGAGGGCCCAGAAGCCCTTCTGCCACAGAAGGAGATACCAGCATTATAAGTGGCACATGTTAGCTGGGGGGCCCCGTTAAACTTTTTGCACTAGGGCCCCAGAGCTTCAAGTTATGCCTCTGTTAAAACATTTTCCTACTTACATAGGCTAATATCTGTGCCACCCCCTTTTGGAACCAAAAAAGCACCAAGGGCCACAGTCTTAAAAGGGGTTGTCTAGCTTTATTTGTATTAAACTAAAATTGGAATAAATAAAAGTTAGTGATATGGTACTCTGTAGGGAAGATCCTTGAGTGCTTGTTGAATAAAAAATTCAGTAAAATAGGACAACAGCACTGCAGTTTGTCTTTAAGGAGAAAATATATAGTATTTACTGTGCATCCACAAGCGAGCGCCACATATTTATGGATTTTGAGCAAACAAAGGAGAAGTGACACATAAACAGCATGTGACATGTCTGTTAAAAGACTTTAGTTGTGCATATGTCACTGCAACAAAACAAAATAAGGTAAATAAGCATAGAATACATGGGACATACAGTTATAATCAGTTACAATTACAAAGCATAAAACATAGAGAGACATGTATGAAGGAAGGCGCTTCGAAGTGAATTGTCGAGTCTAATGTTGAGCGATTATTATCGACAAAGTTGAAATCGGCACAGTTTTTATGTTGATCGAAATTTTAGATCATGCGATAATTTAGGTTAAAATCTGTGCATCATCTATTAAGATTGCGCCATTTTCGGCGCTTCCTGTCATTTTGGCGGCCAGCAAATCAGCTTACAGAATAGAGCAGGGTGAGATGTGTGTCGACGCATGCTGGGATGTTATGGTTGCTTTTCTGGAAAAATCACATGACCTCTTTTTTACATAGAACACCCCCTTCCTGTTCATGTCATGCCTCAGCGTCTCATAGCATAGGACGTGCGCTCTGCCTGTGTCCAACCAGCTCTCGAAATTTTTTCTATTTCTTCACAGAAAAAGCTCTACTGTTAGCGGATCCTTACAACTTATTTTAGATCAAAATTTGGGAAAAGATTTTATTAGTTAGGTAGAAAATTTTTAAAAGGACATCTACCGCTGTAAAGTCATGGAGGGGGAGCGGGGGGTGGGGGGGGGCCCGCGGCGAACCAGACAAGCTCTATAAAGATATTGGAAAAATTTTCCCCAAAGACTTATGTAGACATTGCACGCAATGCTTTTTATTAACAGTTTTCCTATTTAAATATTTCCTGGTTTGGGCACCCTTTTATTAGGATCACTCTTTTTCTAGTAACTGCAGTTCTTTGTTAGGGGAAAACTCCCTTTTATTTTCAGATACATTTAGATAGGTGTTCTTTTTCAATTTTGGGGCCCCTTCCGCTTTGTTGAAAGCCCCCTTGCATTAAATTTTGAATCCAGCAATTTTTGTATCACACAGGTTGATAGGTGCCCAAAAAAACCTTTTTTTTATCCCAATCTTACAGATAGTTTTTTTTACTTTTGCCACTACAGCTTTGTTCATAGAGGGACCTTTCACTTAAATGGAATACGGGTTTTGTAGTCCCCACTGTGAAAATTTAAAGGTGCCAAAAAATACCTTTTATTATCCGAAACCTTAAAATAGTGTTTTTTTTCCTTTGGCGCACAAAACCTTTGTTTTATTGAGGAACCTTTTCACTTAAAGTGATACAGAAAAATGTATCACCCCAGGTAATTGAAAGGTGCCAAAAATACCCTTTTTTTATCCCAATGATAAGAAAGTGTTTTTTCACTTTTTCGCACTACGGCTTTGTTCATTGAGGGACCTTGCACTTAAAATGAAAACAGCATTTTTTAGTCACCACAGGTGAATTGATAGGTGCCAAAAAAAAACCTTTATTACCGAATACATTACAATACGTGTTTTTTTTACTTTGGCCACTACGCTTGTTCTTGGGACCTTGCACTTAAATGGAATAAAACATTTTTATCAAACCCAAAGGGGAATTGATAGGTCCAAAAAATACCTTTTTTTATCCAATACATTACAGATACGTGTTTTTTTTCACTTTTGCCCATCCAGATTTTTTTTAAGAGCCCCCTTGCAGAAATTTGAATCCAGCATTGTGAGTTCCAATGAAAAGTTTGGGGCCAAAAAAAACCTTTTATATCCGAATCATTAAGATACGTGTTTTTCACTTTGGGCACTACCTTTGTTCTTGGGCACCTTGCACTTAAAAAGTGATCACAAATTTTTTAGTACCATGGTGAATTGATGGTGCCAAAAAAACCTTTTATTATCCGTACTTTCGATACATGTTTTTTGCACTTTTGCCCCGTCCAGATTTGTTTATAGAGCCACCCTTTCAGTTAAATTTGGGAATCCCGCAATTGGTTTGTCCCCCACAGGGAATTGAAAATGCCAAAAAAATACCTTTTTTTATCCGAAAATTATAGAAACGTTTTTTTACTTTTGGGGACTATCTTTGTTCTGAGGGGACTTGCATTAAAAATGAATACAGCAAATTTTTTATCCCCCCAGGTGAAATTTAAAGGTCCAAAAAAAAACTTTTATTATAATCATTTCAGTAGTTTTTTTTCACTTTTGGGGGCCCCTACACTTTGTTCTTGAGGCCCTTTCACTTAATGTGAATACGCCCTTTTGTAGTCACCCCAAATGAAATGATAGGTGCCAAAGTACCTTTTTATCCCAAAACATAAAAGTACGGTTTTTTTTCACTTTTGCCCAGTCCGATTGTTGATAGGCCACCCTTTCAGTTAAATTTGAATCCCGAATTTTTAGTTACCAAGGTGAATTGAAGGGGCCAAAAAATACCTTTTATTGTCCAATACATTACAGTACTATTTTTCACTTGGGGGCCCCTAAGTTTGTTCATTGAGGCACCGCACTTAAATGTGAATTAGCAATTTTGTTTTTCCCCACGGAATTTAAAGGTGCCAAAAAAACCTTTTTTTTAACCAAAACATTTCAGATCGTGTTTTTTTTACTTTGGGCAGGCCACTTTGTTTTAAACTACTTTTCAGTTAAATTTTAATCAACAATTTTTTTTGATATGAGGGGTTTGAGAATACTGTGATTTTCCGTCTTTTAATAAATATTTTCCAAAACCTTCCATACCTTCTAAATTTTTATATTTCTGAACATGAGCGAAATTTTCAGGTGGTAAAAGGAGCAAGAGGGGGGGAGGGCATGGAGGTAGAGGTACAGAGAATGTACTCCTTCCCCTTTCTGGTGACAAAGCATGCCCGCGGTCGTCTTGGGAGGACCCTCAGGCCTGTCATCGTGGGTCAGGGCCCGTAATCTCAGAACAACACGCGCCAAATTTTCCTTCAGTGGTTAATGCAACCGCTCCAGCCTTTTTACCCCCGCCTCCCAGTCACGGCCACAAATTTCGTATCAGCACATCCATCCGTCCACCTAAGCACCCCCAAAGCAATCGTGTCCCCCACACTGTGGATAACCCTTTTTTCTGAAGACCTCTTTGATGACAAAATGCGGGCTGGGGTCAAAGGGCATGTTAAAAGATCAAGAGGCCAAAAGAGGAAATTTCCTGCTCGACGCCATTACTGTGCCTAAAAGGGGGAGAGGAAACCGGGTCAATGGGCAAAAATCCCGGGCGGTCGGAAAAAAACGCCTTGCGGGCCCTTTTGCTTTCCCCAGTTTCCTGGATGCAGAATGCCCGGGATGACGAATTCCCCTGTTTAAAGATGATGATCGACATTGCGGCCCAAACGGGTCTATGCTTGCGAGCGCTTAACACGGGACGGGAGGAAGCATGGGGAGGTCAGTAGGGGTTTCCGCCTCAAAAAGGGGAGGGGGGTCGCGAAGCCCGTGATATGATTCCCCCACCACGGCAGCGAAAACCCGCTCCCGTTTACGCCTCAAAAGGTCCAGGACCTCTCAAGCCTGGGCCTTCTTTGAGCAACCTTGATTCACCCAGCGAGTCAATGCCGCCTTTGCCGTAAACGCAAAAATAGGGCAAAAACCTTAGGGGTTTAAACCCCCCAACATTTTGTACTGCAGCGAATCTGATTTGAAATGGGGAACATTGGGCCCAAAAAAGGGCCCCGACCACCCCGGGCCTCCAACCCTGCCACACCCCGTGTCCCCGCCCCTCCCCCCCTCCTCCCCAACAAGGGTTCCCCAGCTCCCCTTGTCTCTCAGATCAGATCAGGATCACCCTCCGTTTAAAGCCCCCAACGTCGCCCGAGTACCCCACCCCCCAGAGACCCACCACCCCTTCCCCCCGCCATTTTGTGCCCCTGCACCCCGACACGGCCAGTCTAGCACCATCCCCAGGTTTGGGGCAAAGAAACCTTTTTTAAACCCAAACCTCCCAAACCCAAAAAGCCAAAATGCGCATTGCCAGGCTTTTGCCTTTTGGAAATGTTGCCTTTTCATTGGTGGACAAGATGGGTTCCGCCAGTCATGGCCCTTGGCCCCCCAATCCCAAATTCCGGCAGGCATTTTTTTCCAAAAAAGCCGTCCCTGCCCGGCCACCTCTGGGGTCTCTGGGGTGAAGGGGTGGCTCTCAGGCCCGGCGCACGCTCTTCAAAACCGTGGAGGTGCGGGTTTTTTTCCCCCAAGGGTTTCCTCTAAGGCACACGGCCCCAGAAAAACCGGCCGGTTTTAAAATTTTAAACTGCTTGGAGCCCTCCACCTTTTAAAGTGTGGAGGCTCTCGAACGAGCGAGCGGGGCGGGGCCGAACCTTGTCCGGCAAGGGGTGGGCGAAAGGGGCAAAATCTGCGGGCCCGCCCTTAAATGGGGTAGCTGGAGCAACCCCTTGGGTGGCACTGTCAAAACCTTTCATCCAGGACTGTCTAGGAAGGGCTCGAAGCAAATTTCCACTTCCGCCATTCGCCCCCCTGCTTGTCCCCCCGGTGCTTTGCAGCGTCACTCGCCCCCCCGTCAACCGTCTCTTTGTTACGTGGCAACACCGGAAATTTTCCACCCCCCACATGCCCACGATTGGGGCAGCAGCGCAATGCCCCAACCGTACGAAGTGACCATGGCCTGACAAGCAGCGGGGCAACCCCGGGGTGTTGAGCCACCGAATGGAGCAGGTGAAAACTTGCACCATCCCTTCCTTTTGAAAAAGCCCCAAAAAAGGGCAGTCGGGGAAAAGTTTCAGCAGAGCATTGTGGTGATTTAGTTCTGGAATGAGTTGACCTCTGAACAACAGGTCCCTCCAGCGACGGAGGAGGAGACGGACACAGATGCGGACACGGAGCCTTTCTCTCCGTCAAATCCACAAGGCCCGACAGTTTTACAATTTCATCGGTCTTCATTAGGCAGTGGTTCGGGGTCCAGGGCTAGTGCAACGTGGCGCATAAGCTCTCAGGGTGCATCATCTCAGGCAAGTTAGGGCTGTGTTGAAGCTGTGCCGGAGGCAACGGAGGAGGAGGAGGTATTCCTAGACACCGACGTTGCCGACGTCTCTGCCTTGGAAAGAGGTTGGCGCCAATTTGAGGAGGAGGAGGAAGATGAGGAAGATCAGTTTGCTAGTGCCCCTCGACCCAGAGGCTTGGGAAATCAAGGCTCCATCTCTCAAATGAGTGCTTGGATGCTCCATTTCCTCCAACATGATCCTCGCATTAAGGCCATCAAAATGAACAACAGTTACTGGGTGGCCACCCTCCTGGATCCCCGGTACAAAACAAAACTCAGCACTTTCCTTCCACCCACCCAAATAGAGAGTAAAATGCAGGAAATGGAGACCTTGCTGATTGATCAACTGGAGACATCTGTTGCGTCTGCTTCACGTTCCCCAAATGTCACGGTGGAACAACATCAGCGACGTGACAGCAGTAGAGTGCCAAGTAGCCGTAGTGGCAGCAGCAGCAGGCAAGGTGGCAGAAGCCTAATGGGTGACCTCTGGCAATCTTTATTTACCACCTCATCAACGCATGCAATGCAGGGCACACATCCAACACACAGAGACCAGCTTAAGATCATGGTGCACGACTATCTGCGTCTCAACACCGATGTTTTTGTATGTGTTCCGGACCCAATAGACTTCTGGGTATCCAAAATGGACGAATGGCCCGAGCTCGCTCGCCACGCCATAGAGGTGTTGAATTGCCCAGCAGCCAGAGTCATATCTGAGTGGACCTTCAGCACAGCTGGAGGAGTCATTACAGACAAACGCATCCGGCTTTCCACAGATAATGTGGATCGTTTGACTTTCATCACAAGATGAATCAGGCATGGATCTCTGATGATGTTGTGGCCCCTGTTGCCGAGGTCATCGATTAGTTGCCGGTCTACTTCACATTCCTCTTCAAACAGAAAGGGCCCCCTTTAAAACTTTTTTTTAAAATGATCATTTCTTACTGCAATTTTTATTCTCTTTTCCCAACAGTTCATTTTGCTGGTTTTGCTGTGAGGAGACTGTAAAAGACAGCAAGGTTTCATGACAACACCGTATTCCATTTATTCACTTTATCTTTAGAAGTTTTCGCATTGTCAATGGTTTTGAGGTCATGTTGCTGTGAGATACAGCATAATTATGGTCCCTTTGGAACAGAAATGTGGTTTTTTAAGTGGCATTATCTCCCTCACAATTTTTAATAGTGGAGAAAGTCATATTTATAATTTTTTGGGGTCATGTTGCTGTGAGATACAGCAATAAATCATGTCCTTTGGAACAGAAATGTTGCTTTTAAGTGGCATTTCTCCCTCACAATTTTTAATAGTGGCTGAGAAGTCATATTTATAATTTTTTGGGATCATGTTGCTGTGAGATACAGCAATAATCATGGTCCTTTGGAACAGAAATGTGGCTCTAAGTCGCACTACTCCCTCACAATTTTTAACAGTGGCTGAGAAGTCATTTTTATAATTTTTTGGGTCACGCTGCTTTGAAATGCAGCAATACTACAGGTCCTATTATAAAAAAATGTTGTTTCTAACAGACATTTGTTCTTCACAATTGTCCAAAGTGGCTCAAGGGTCATGCTTTGAATTTTTGGGGGCATTTTGCTGTGACATGCAGCTAAGATAGAGGTCCTATTATAAAAAAGTGTGGTGTCTAACAGACATTGTTCTTCACAATTGTCAAGAGTGGCTCAAGGGTCATGCTTTGAATGTTTGGGGTCATTTTGCTGTGACATGCAGCTATACTACAGGTCCTATTATAAAAAAAATGTTGTTTCTAACAGACATTTGTTCTTCACAATTGTGCAAAGTGGCTCAAGGGTCATGCTTTGAATTTTTGGGGGCATTTTGCTGTGACAAACAGCTATACTACAGATCCGATTATAAAAAAATGTTGTTTCTAACAGACATTTGTTCTTCACAATTGTCCACAGTGTCTCAAGGGTCATGCTTTGAATTTTTGGGGGCATTTTGCTGTGACATGCAGCTATACTACAGGTCCTATAATAAAAACGTTGTTTCTAACAGACATTTGTTCTTCACAATTGTCAAAAGTGGCTCATGGGTCATGTTTTGAATTTTTGGGGGCATTTTGCTGTGACATGCAGCTATACTACAGGTCCTATTATAAAAAAATTTTGTTTCTAACAGACATTTGTTCTTCACAATTGTCAAAAGTGGCTCATGGGTCATGTTTTGAATTTTTGGGGGCATTTTGTTGTGACATGCAGCTATACTACAGGTCCTATTATAAAAAAATGTTGTTTCTAACAGACATTTGTTCTTCACAATTGTCACGAGTGGCTCAAGGGTGATGGTGCTGTCAGAAACAGGAATAAGAGGACACTGTTAATGGACACATATTGCAAAATGACTTGTTTTTGCAAGATCTTTAACATAGCTATCAATCCCTGTATTGAGACAACCCATTTAATACAATAAAAAAGAGAAACAAAGACATGGTGGGATTCCATCCTATTTTAAAAATGTGTTTTCTAGAATTAAACTACTAAAAAATTTGCATGTACAAAATAGCTGTAAAAAAATTCCTCTGAATTGTACAAGGGAGGTATAGGAAAACTTGACCAGATATAGGTTATTCAGAGGACATGGAGTATGGAGCACGGACAGAGAACAAAGTACAGAGACAATTTCCTCCAGCACGTTGAGTAAAATAAGAAAAAGAATGCCAAGAAAAAGGGCACCTGGGTGGAACAGGAGCGTTAACCACCAGTATTTACAAGTGAAGCTCAATTGGTCCGCACTCATACGGAGGGGCAAGCGCTACCCGGGTCAGGGACAGTATATGTCCAGTGAAACTAAAATGGTGGTTGAAAGACTCCTTTTTCTGGCAATTTTTAATCTGGGATCATGCAGGTTTGGGCTCATGCTGTGGCCCAGGACAGGTATAGTCAATGTCCAGTGAAACTAAAATGGTGGTTGAAAGACTCCTTTTTCCGGCACTTTTTAATCTGGGGGTCATGCAGGTTTGGGGCTCATGCTGTGGCCAAGGACAGGTATAGTCAATATCCAGTGAAACTAAAATGGTGGTTGAAAGACTCCTTTTTCCGGCACTTTTTAATCTGTGGGTCAGACAGGTTTAATGGTCATACTGTGGTACAGGACAGGTATAGTCAATGTCCAGTTCAACTAAAATGGTGGTTGAAAGACTCCTTTTTCCAGCACTTTTTAAATCTGGGGGTCATGCAGGTTTGGGGCTCATGCTGCGTTCCAGGACAGGGATATTCAATGTCCAGTTCAAGTAAAATGATGGTTCAAATCATACTGCCTTCTGGCACTTTTTAATTTGTGGGTCATGCAGGTTTAAGGGTCATGCTGTGGTGCAAGACAGGGATAGTGAATGGCCTGTGACTTTTTTTCTGTGGCTTTTATAACCTAAGTGTGTTGCCTAAGATGTAGCACGTATCCATTTGACTGTTGTGGATGTTAATTCCAGCTTCTCCAGCCCTGTTTGGGTGTAAGAATGAAGGTGTTTTTGCTCTCCCATAGACTTTAATGGTCATCCATCATAATCTACCATCGACCATTCACTATCTTGTCGATGATGGTCGACTGTCGACCATTGACCGATGTCGATGGCCAACGTAATCGCTCAACACTAGTCGAGTCGCGTTTTCAGTGTGCAATGCGCCTGAACGTATGAAAGTGGTTTTTGAGCGATTATAAATGGTGTCTAAAGTTCGACGCGCCTCACCTATGTGTTACATAATCTCCAAAAAATTGGGAATCTCGCAAGAGAACAGAGAGTACTTTTGATCACTATATTTACTATTTTGCCATAGGCAAACTTAAACTCTATCAGTTCTCTATCTGTAAAACACTAAAACGTAACTTTTATTATGTATAACTTTTAAACCCCTCTATGCACACTTTTTAAAAAACCCTGATTTCTAACCTCATCATTTAACCCTTTTTTGCTTCTGAAAGGGGGAATAACCCCCTTTCTATCACAAGTCGTGGAGCACCACCTATTAACAGAGAGCCTTATATCTATAAGCAAAGTACTCGCTCCAGTAAGGGATCCCAAGCCTACTACTTGGCAGTCGCCTAAATCTCATAAACCACAGAACAAATAAGGCCCCCTTGTGACACCCCTGCAGTGGTGACACTTGTAAAAACAGAGGTGAGAAATCACAATTTAAAACGTCCTATCTGACCTGCCCGACATGTTTCGCCAGCTAACCTGGCTTCATCAGGGATTAGAGGTCCGATCTAAAAAAGTGTCTAGTCTTATGAACAATGTGCCTAACACATTCATTAGGTGCATTAGAGATCGTAGCCGGCTCAATTAGGCAGATTTTACACCAGAAAAGGGTGAAAAACCCGATCATACTTGTCTCCCATAGTGTCTGATTTTCTTGTAGACATAATGAAAAACTGTCAAGTACAAAATCAAAGAAAAAAATAAAATTTAAAGAGCCAAAAGGTAATGGAATATACTGTATGTAATGACATAATAAGTATGTAATCTGGCATAGCAAAAATGTAGATGCATACAGAGGATAGGTTAAACATGGAGTTAATAGGATCATTTAGAAGAAGGGCTAAGTGGATAAATTACTTAAGTCAAGAGTAATTAAGTAACCTATCCTCTAAGCTCTTTTTCTATACTATCCCTATGTTTAACTTATCCTCTGTATGCATCTACATTTTTGCTATGCCAGATTACATAATTATTATGTCATTACATACAGTATAATCCCATTACCTCTGTCTCTTTCATTTCATTTTATTTCTTTGATTTGACTTGACATTTTTTTCATTATGTCTACAAGAAATGGCTGCAAACATAAAATTTTAAATAAAAAAAACCCTCCCCACTCAGCTGAAATTTCAGTGCTAATGCCACACTGGCCGGATGCTTGGTTCTTCTATTCAATTTCGGCTCAAGACAGTTGGCTCGTGAAAGTTGAAGCCATTGACTGGCAGTAGTTGCGATGTGGCATTTCCTCAGTCACCATTCTTGAACTGTAGATTCGGGTCAGCCTGAACTGTATTTTGACAGAATTTGTAGCAAAATTTGCCAGCAGACCCACAAGATCTTGGATAACCAATTATTAATGTCCCTGCCATCCTTATCACTGTATATTACAGCGCTCAATGACCATTGTATATACACATTAGCAGGAATCCTTGCTGCCTCTTGCTAACCGACACTGGCGGTCATGTGAACACCATTGCTTAGCAGCTGCAGATGCTGCTGGGTCTTAAAGGGGCTGTTTCGCTATAAGGATTGCTTTTTACGTTAAAGATATTGCAAAAGTAAGTGACTTTGCAATATGTGTCCATTAGTAGTGTCCTACATATTCTGAGATATCCCCTCTTGTATGGGCTGCATCAGCTCCTCAGGTCGCTATAGCTACAGACCTATTCAGTCTCACCTCATTGGCTGCAGGCACTGATCGCTATAGCTACAGACCTGGTGTCCTTAGCAGCTCATCACTGCAGGCCAGTAGTAGCCAGTAAAAGCAGTAAATGCCCCTGAATTCAAAAATCAAAGTGAGAAAACAGGACTGAGGGAAGATGAATCAATGTAGTGAGACAACTCCTCTAACAGACTCAGATCAGCTCTGCGGTCAGTACAGGGGATTGTTTAAATAGCAACTGGGGCTAATATATCATCCCCAGTTACAGCATGTCCCCACAGCACTGATTTTCGGATGGTTTTTCAGATGGTTTGCGGTTTTGCCGACTGTCTGAAAAACCAGCCGCAAACGAACACAATGGGGCGCTATGGAAAACCCGTGCAGCAGTCCCTACTGCATGGGTTTTCTACCCGGCGGTTTTTCTGCCCACGGGCCTCCCAAAAGTCATCGTGTCATTCCGGTTTTTCGGCAGGAATATGTGCAAGTCAATGTGCTCATCGCGGAGAAAAGCCCCCCCCCACCTCCACGGCTGTGGGGATGGCCACAAAACAGGACAAGTACCGGTCGCATAAACCGACCGGTATTTGTCCCTTGCCGTGTAAATGGCCCCTTACAGGGAAATTAGAAAATAAAGTAACTGTAAAGATGCCTCTCAGTAGTCTTTTCCTGAATTTATAGGGAGTATAATATATAAAAAACACACTGAAAAAATGGGACATTAATTACTCAATAAAACACAGAAACAAGGCCATTCTCACAGCTCAAAGGGTGGACTGAAACTGAACCCAGTAAAGAAGCAACACTGGCCCCTATGTTTCTTGGGAAAGATAAACAGGTGCAGCTGATTCCTGAGCAGTAGCTCACATACCCCACCACTAGAGGAACAATTAGACTGCACATTAAATTGATACCTGCCTACTGTGTGAACAGGTATCAATTTAATTTGCAGTCTAATTGTTCCCCTAGTGGGGGGGTGTGTGAGCTACAGCTCAGCAATCAGCGCCACCTGTTTATCTTTCCCAAGTAGCATAGGGGCCAGTGTTGCCTCTTTACTGGGTTCAGTTTCAATCAAGCCTTTGAGCTGTAAGTATGGCCTTGTTTCTGTGTTTTTGGGGTATGATATATAAAATAAATGTATAATAAAAAATGACATACAAAAAATAAAATATTAAAAAAGTTAACAGCCCAAACTACAACTTTTATCCCTGTCCCCAGTGCCCCTAAAATTTTATATCACCCATATAGAAATAAAAGTGACAAAACTTTATTTAGTGACAATTTTTGTGCTAACAATATAAATAAATTAAAAAAAAGTGAAACAAGCTATTTTATTTTTATTATTTATTTATACTATTTTCCCTGGTATTATAAAAAAAAAAAACTGTACAAATGACATAAAAATAAAGCTTAGACTAAAAACTTAATAGAGTAAAAGCTTTATAGCATTCAAACTACCATGTAGTCAGGAAAATGTGCCTGGTCAATTAGGAGAGAACCCAGTCAGGAACTGGCTAATATTCTTCTCCGCATAGCTAAAAGAATGTGAAACACCAAAATGGCAGAAGTGGAAGGATCAGTGTGTTTGCTGATCATTCAGCCAATGAGCTGTCTGCAGATAGAGAAGATTCCTGGTGTGCATTGTAACTGGGTGACAAGCTCCTTTTGGCCAGGTAACTAGTGTTGAGCGAACAGTAAAAAGTTCTAGTACGATTAGAACCTAGAACTTGTGAGTTCGGTTCGAAGTTCTATTCAAACACAAACCCCATTAAAGTGTATTGGAGAAGATTTTCTGGTTAATTTTTATACCTATACAGGTGAGGAGAAGCTGCAATTACCATCCATAACAGTAAACTGGATACTTGGAACAACTTAGTGAAGAAAATTTGGCTCTAAGAGTGACAGAAAAAAAATTGAGAGGCTAAAATACTCATTCCTTTCAATGACTAAATAAAAAGATGAGGCATCTGCAACAGAGGTTATCTACAGGAGGTGCAGCGGTAGAAGCTGCTACAGGGCCCTGCATCCTGAGGTGGCCCAAAAGCCCCTTTGACACATAGGAGATTGGGAGACTGTGTGTTATTTAATTACTGAACCCCCAAAACTGCAAAAACCTAACTTTTGGGCACTGAGTATGATTTAGCAAATCCATGCACTCAAATGTTGCCAAATAACAGCTTCTGGGTGTGGGAAAGATGCAGCCAGCAATACCAAACTCCCTAACTATTGATGTCTATGGAGAGGAAAATGCTATCTAACTAATTAAGAGCAGTCTGTACAGTACAAAAGGTAATACAGTGAAATATATATAACATGGTCATGTGATTTTAGCAGGCATTGAGAACATTACACCTTAGCGAGGATGTTTTTGACACTTTTCTGTACTCTGTACTGATTGGATGGCCACCAAAATTGCAGAAATGTGATTGGATGGCTGCCAAAAGTGTAGAAAGCTGCTGAAAACGAAACCGAAAAAGGCATGTCGAGCTAGAACTAGAACTTTACTCAATGAACAGTAAAATGTTTGGTTCAGTTCGAGTTCTAAAAACTCAAGAGGTTCTACTAGAACTTAACTTTTCTAGAACAGTTCGATCAACACTACAGGTAACACAATTCTTGAAAGGTAATATAATCAACAACAACTCCTGATGTCCAATGCAGGAATTCCAAAAGTGCCTGGGGGAAAGCCTTGGCTTGTAAAATGCATTTTCTAGTGTTACTGCCCTTCTTCATCAAGTGTTGAATAAATTGATGATAATAATTGACAAAGAAGAGAAATGGTTCAGAAACCTTAGGGATTTAGTAGGTTGAGCACAGTAGAGAGTTTCTTGGGGTCCATATGCAAACGTTGACCAGAAATGATATAACTGAGAAAGGGCAAACTGGAACAGACAAACACAGAAGATGCAAAGTAAATCGTGGCACTCATCCTATTTTGTCTAAAAGGAAATCCCTCCCTGGAGATTTATAATAACAGGTCATTAATTCCTTTAGTAGACAGAAGACTGAGCAGCTATTACGAAACATGAGACATGGGTTTCTTCGTGGTTGCTGAGACAATAGCATAATTTGTGTGTAGGTGTTTTCACCCAGCTAAAGAGCCACTAGGGTTACTGGATATTTCCAGTAACCTATTGAGGTAAACTAATATCAGGTACAGATTGCTGATCTCATTTTCGTAATCAATTTTATTCAGAAGAAGTTTAAAAAGGAATTGATCAGATATGTCTTAACTATTACTAATAGTTGTGTCACAAGTTGCACTGTGGCTAATATACTGTACCATGTGGCCGCATCAAGCATCATCTCCCCTTCATGGTCCCTTGGCATATCTCCTCTGCTCCTGTGTTACCACTCTGCAATTTAAAGGTCCAGAAGGTGCTGTCTAGCTTCCCTAAACTATTCTCTGCCACCAATGGATATTTAAAGTGGCACCTCCCCCCCAGCTTGTTTCCAGTTTGTGGAATATTCTGGTTAGTTTAGGTGTATTACATAAGTTATCCTATCTATGTTTTTCGGCATCGACCTTCAGCTAATCCTGACCCATTTACAGTTGAACACCACCTGCCCTGACCTTTTGCTTGAGACCTGACCATACCTCACCTGGATGCCAGCTATCAACACAAATGACCATGTCAAGGGTAGTGACCAGGGAGTTCCCTGAAGTAGAGTCTAGGGCCCATTGCAGGAGTTGAGGGTAATCTCCTTAGACTCCATTTCTTGATATGGCCATATGCCAAACGCACAACTGACACTACCTGCTCAAGACAGGTTGGGATGTGACATCTACAGTTTATATAAGAGATGGCTGCCTCCACATTTTGATTCTCAAATCTCCTAGTAGATTCCTTAAGTTTAAAATGCTAGAAGGATCTAAGTTTGCCCAGTACTAATTTGCTTGTCCTATATTTAGCCTTCTACTAGGGTATTTGCCAGGACAATTGTAATCCTAGCATGAGTCTTGGGAATGAAGGGAATATTTACTTTACGATATTAAGAAGACTGACTTGAAAAAGCCTCAAAACAGACTGAAAGAAATGAGTAGCTGATAATTCTAGGGGTGGAAACAAATAAGCCTTTGATTACACATACCTGCAACCATGCCTTCAAACAGTCACCAATAGCTATGTCCGTTTATCAGGCGCTAACATCAAACTCGTGTGTCCATTGGGCCCACATGCAGCTGAAGGTTCAAGTGTTTGAACCCTTAAAGGTGTTGCCTCACTACAAGGATTGCTTTTTATATTTAAGATCTTGCAAAAACAAGTCCCTTTGTAATATATGTCCATTAACAGTGTCCTACATATTCCTAGATATCCCCTATTGTATAGGTTGCATCAGCTCCTCAGGTCTCTATAGCTGCAGACCTGTTTGATCTCTCCTAATAGGCTGCCAGTGACGGTCACTATAGCTAAAGACCTGGTGTCCTCAGTAGCTCATCAATGCAGGTGAGTAAAGCCAGTAATCCTACCCCTGAATTCAAACATGAAACCAAGAAGAAAAGACTGAGGTAAGATGAATCGATGTAGTAAGACAACCCCTTTAAATTCATACTATAATACTGTGCTTGGAATCGTTTACTATTTAACCCCTTAATGACCGCCCACCGACTTTTGACGTCGGCTGGTGCAGGTTGTTCGTCTACAGCGACGTCTTTTGGCGTCACTGCTGACATCGGGGTTTTTGCCGCCTGGCGCCACAGCAGCTCTGGTGTCGGGGTTGTACTATACAGCCCTGATCCCAGAGCATCTCCTGCGAGCACCGGGAAGTGGGGGAACCCCCCGCATCCCGGTGCTTTAGCCCTTTGATTGCGGCGGTGCGTTATCAAACGGTTCCCCTGCTCTGTTGGGTGTTAGGAACACCCAGTGACCGAACAGAGCCCGGGGAACGGCTGCACAGTCAGCTCTGGGGACCTAGATTGGACCCAGGACTGTCTGTGTAACAAGTCAGTGACCAGGACAGACTGTGAGCTTTCTTGATCACTGCCTGTGTAAGACTGACACAGATTATAATGTATTAGCATATATGAATATGCTAATACATTACTAAGTGTAAAAAAAAAAAGTAAAACAGTTTTCTCTTCAGGGGATTTAAAAAAAAAGAGGAAAAAAACATAAAAAGTGTAAAAAAATTAATAAAAAAATAAATAATAAAATAAAAATAAATATTTAATACAAAATAGTTGTGCATATATTACACACAAAAAAAACCACTGCACATATTAGGTATCCACACGACCGTAATAACCTGTAGAATTAATCTAACATGTTATTAAGTGTAAAATGTGAATGGTGTAAAAAAAAAATTAAAAAACAAAAATAAAAAATAAATTCTGCAATTATTTATTAGTGAATTTAAAATATTCACCCATAAAGTACAGCTTGTATCAAATAAAATGAGGCCTCATCCAATTGCGTCATTGGAAAAATAAAAAAGTTACAACTGTTGAAACGCAAGGAGGCAAAACCTAAAAAAAATGTTCTGGTCATTAACTACTTTTCAGGCGCCTGGGGCTTAAGAGGTTACAGGGGAGTTAAGATGAGTTTTGTTTTCATGTTAGTACATAGTTAATCTTGATTGTCTTTAGCGACCTGTGATATTCTATACTGTGGTTTTTTAGGCAAATTGGTATGAGATTAGTTACTTGGCCACCTAGAATATGCAAAGGATGTTGAAGGAGATAAATTTTGCATATGCACTAGATGATGTTTGTATGTATTCTGCCAAAATGAGTTTCAAAACTGACTGATCCAGGGAAACTAAATAATATTATTTGATTATTTTATGCTCATGAATCTCTGAGTTAAGGAGTTTTATGGAAGATTCTATGTGATGTTAATGAATTAGGGCCACAAGTATGAAAACTGTCTAGGTCTAAAATTCACTTTGTTGCCCGTAGCAACCAATCAGAGCTCACCTTTCATTTTTCCAGAGCACTATATGAAATAAGAGGGGCATTCTGATTGGTTGCTATGGACAACAAAGAGAGTTTTAGACCTAGACAGTTTTCATACATGTGGCCTTTAGTGTCCAAGATGGGGATACTTTTGACAATCTCTGCTTGTTAACAGGTCCTCTTAATGATAGGGTGATAACAATTTGGAGAAGCTCAGTAAAGGATCACTGAAAACAGTAGTTCCAGTAATTTTTCTTAACTGCAGCTGAATATAGGATTTCTATCTGCTGCAACTGAGTCATGTGACCGAAAGACACAGCATGGTTGTGTGAAAAAGAAGTTAAAGGGGTTTTGCCATGAAGTAAAAATTGATGTGGGAAGTTTGAAAATTAAATAATAAACATTTTCAGCCTTCATCATTATTAAAAATTCTGCACCGTTTTTGTTTTAGCTGCTCCATAGGGGATCCATTGTTTACAGCTAATATCCAGGGGATACGACCAGGGCTGTGAGCTTCTCAGTCCTGGTCGCACATGCTCAGACATCACCTCTCTTCTCAGGTAGCTAGTGAGTGTTCAAACCTCGGGTGCTGTCACTCTCTTCCTGTCCTTTGGACTAGTTAGTAATAAGTCAAACAGTGCAAATAAAAAAATAAACCTCAATGAGGTTTGTGCATTGATAAAGAGGAAAAAAAAATTCCACAGGTTAAGTTCCCGCAGGGATTTGAACCAAGGACCCTTGTGCTGTAAAGCAAAAATGTTACCTCTCAGCCTCAGTGTAGATACTTACAATTCTGTACATAAACAGACTTTTTTTGACTAGAGAGAGGAAAGGCCTGGTGATGTCATCCTGATATGCAATTCAAACAAATCACACACGCCCCCTTCTGAGCACACAAAGCTGAAGAGCTGGATGCAGGAGGTATGAAGTGAGATCGTGGCAAAACCCCTTTAATCACTCGATGCATTTTTTAAAGAAGGTTCAAGTCAGTCTCAGTAGATTGTATTGAGAGAAAAATTATAAGCTCTCTAATAGATTGTAAGCTCTTGGGAGCAAAGCCCTCATACCTCGTGTCTGATCAGTAAGTAGCTTTTTACTGTGTAACGTTTATATTTCTTGTCTGTACTTATACCCCCTAAATTGCAAAGTGCTGCGGAATATGTTGGCGCTATATAAATAAAGATTATTATTATTATTATTATTATTATTAAAAAAGCGCACTTCAAATATATTTCATAGATTATTTTCAAGCCTTTTTTGTGATGTTTTTATTCTGTAACATTTAAAGCATGCATTATTTTTTTAAAATTTTTTAAGTTTTTGGGTAAAAAAAAGTAGAAAACATCATACTCATACATTGCTGTTGATTAGAAAAACAAAACAAACAACAACAACACCACATAAACACCAACATCTAATCTGGGTACGTGAACTTTACACTGTTTAATGCCACACTTTTTAAGAATTTGTGGCTGCAGCTTTTTGACCTCTAAAAGGTCTTTGTTAAAAAATAATACAATAGAATGGAAGAAACAACAGCATGAAAGAAAGAAACAGTATGAATGAAAAATATGGCCATGTATAGATGTAACAAAGATTAACTTGACATATAACACACCATGCTACCACGACACAAAGTTTTCTAAACTTTTTCAGTGATTTTTAACTTTTTTTGTGATCTAAGAGCAGATAACACAGAAATCCATAACATCATGGTCAAGTTAAAAGCAGGTTTTCACAAGCAGTTTACACTCACTTTGTCACCTCTGGCTGTGGGTGGTTCTATATAAGTGATAAGCATATTTAGCTTCTAACTCTGACAAGTGCAGTAGATCTTTTCTCTTCATTCAACAAAACATACATGTGCTGTGAGGACTGAAAACAATGGCAGCTGTAATTTTGTAAGAGGTAAATAGTTTTCTCCAGATCTCAGTCTGTCCATGAGGTGATTTCAGTCTCTGCTCTCTCAGTTAACCAGGAAACCATAGAAACCTGTGTGCACTCAGAGCATATAAAATGTCTCTCACCTAATATGGTAAATAGTATAATGTTGTACCATGTTAGCCATAGAAAGTAGAAGAGTGAAGAAATCAGGCAATACCTTTTAGAGGCTAACTGAGTATACTTGATTGTAAGCTTTCTAGAGTACTAGCTCTCTTCATCAGACATGGTGTTATACAAGATACTGAAAATTCACAGACTTTTTATATAAAAAATACATGGACCTTCAAAGGATCTTAACATAACAAAATGCAATATAAATAGAGAAATTATTTGCAACAGGTCAAGAAAAAACAATCTGGAAACTTGTGAGGCGGGACAGAAGGGATCTGTAATTCTTGCTCTTATCTTTTTGATATCAGGTGGTGATTTGTGACCATCAAGGTTCACAAATAGTGTGACATGAAATTAGCATGAATATTAAGTCTAAATTGCAGAGTTTGAAATCTTTGCATTAACTTATATTCCCATTCCTTTCTCTCCCTCTGTGTGTTAAAATGTCCCATTAAGACTACAACCTGCAAATATTCAATAGAGTGGTCTTCTCTGAAGAAATGTGCGGGCACTAGGAGATCTGTTTTGCTGTTATTAATGGAGAATCTGTGATTTCCTGCATTGACTAAGTCTCTGCCCTGTTTTACCCACCTAGAGGCCTGTGATGAAACACATGCAAACTCATAATGAGATGCACCACATTGGAAGACCTGCAGGAAAATGCCCCCCTCATTCTGTGCCTCTGTTGTGACTGTGGGATAGGTACACTGCCAGCGGTGTGTTTTGTAGGCAGGGTGAGGTGCCATTTTCGGTTGGGGCCTTCAGCGCACTCCGGACAATATTACGCCGCAGGTTTGGTGGTTGCCGAAAGGAAAAGAGAGAGGGGACTGGGAATATTTCTTTGAGTCTATTGTTCCTATATAGCACAGGTTGGAGTTCCTTGGCAATCTTTCGTAGGATCTCCAGCTGTGGGTCGTAGGTGACAACTAGGGGTACTCGGGCTTCATTCTGGGTCTCTTTATATGTGAGCAGACTGTCTCGGTTAATGGCTACCACTTTGTTTATCGGGTTGTCCATCAATTTTGGTTTGTATCCCAATTGGAGAAATTTCGTCCTCAGATCTAGGAGGTGCTCTGACAAGGCAGACCTGGACAAACACCTCCTGGATCTATTTTGTGTATAAAAAGTCTGTGAATTTTCAGTATCTTGTATAACACCATGTCTGAAGAAGAGAGCTAGTACTCTTGAAAGCTCACCATCAAATATGCTCAGTTAGCCTCTAAAAGGTATCGCCTGATTAATTCACTCTTCTAATATGGTAAATAAAATCTATTGACCAATGTATTTAGAAAAATTCTTCATTTATCTGTCCCTTCACTTTGAAAGCTAATCTTTACAGTAAGAAAACCCCTTTAGGCTCTGCTACATTGGTATTGCTAAGACTGATTCTGACAACCACTATATGAACAATGATTAATTATCTTTGTCAGTGTCTTCTCCAATTTTTTGGTTCCCTTAATTAAAAAGAAGAAACTAAATATATGGCACATAGAAATTAGAATGCCAAATACATAACCCCATGAATTATGCATGACAGTCAACACGGTCACAGAAATAAATATAAGAATATTAGCGGCCAGTAAAATGGTGACTGTTTTAATTGCCCGGATATGAGCATCCATGTTAGGAGATGTGGATCCCACAGTATTCCCCTGGATTCTTTTCATGTGTTTAAGCAAAGAGATGAGGATTGTCAATGCTGATACCGAGCAGAAGAAGGCACACAAGCCACATATTGCTATAAGAATCAATAATAGCCAAGAACATCCTACAGGACTTCCTATGGATACGTCTTCAGATGTTTTGTTTAGTAGACAATCCGGAGAAGTTATTAATGTAGAACAAAGACTCAACAAGAATTGTCCTAAAGGATAAGCAATTATAATCCAAGGACAGAATTTTGGAAATATTCTCTGAAGACCAATGTAGAACCAGTGGTTGAAATTGACAATCTTCAGACAGAAATGTATACTGAGGATGGCGGAAAACCATAAAGTGCACATGTTCAAATACATATGGGTATATTCTTCTTTGTTATTGTACGCATTTCTAGCCAATGGAAATAGATCTGTATACAATATATACACTTCATGAAGTCCATACAGAAGGCTGGAGACGCTGAAGCCAACTATAAGCTGATCACTTAAAGAAAGTCTTCTGTTCTTGAATAAGTCTTGAATATTTACAACAATTATAAAGGCAATTTCTGGAAATGAGAGCAGTATAATCATAGCATTGATATATATGAAGAGATAGTTTATAAAAGCCATTTCTCTCCTTCAGCACCTAGGGCTTAGAAATGTTCTTCATACTGCATGCTATAGTTTTGCTAGAAGTCAGGATGCTATTAGAAGCTGAAATGTTTCAAATGCATGGTCGTAACATGAAACACTGGTTCTTTTGTATACTATTGAGTATACAGTTAACGATGATAGTGAATGGAAATATTGAGCAAAGTTAGGGAAATGTGGAAATGACTCATTCAAGACAGTTCTTGTATACATTTAGTTATGTGGCATTCAATGCAATATGCAAAACATGCAGATGCCTTCTCTTTTTCCCATTCTGTTTAGGTTCTATCAGTTTTTAAAACATACATTAATTCCCAAAATTTGAATGAGGGGAGCAGTAAAAAAGTTAAAGTTCGATTTTTAACGGAAAAAACTTTTTTTGGGGTTTTGGGTTTGAAAGGGTTTGATTCGAACTTTGAACCTTTGAACCCCATTTTAAAGGGAATGGGACAAGATTTTTTGGTTTAATTTTTTTTACCCATACAGGTGGAGAAGCTTTGTAATTACCAACCATAACAGTAAACTGGGGTACGGTGGAACAACCCTTTGTGAAAAAAAATTTTGGCCTTTTAAAAGTGACAGAAAAAAAAATTTAAGGGGGCTAAAATACTTTTTTCTTTTTTAAAGGTTTTAAAAGAAAAAAATTAGGGGCAGCTTGCAAGGGAGGGGGGGTTTGGTTTAAAAAGCTGGGTGCAAGAGCCCCTTAAACCTGATGGGGGCCCAAAAAACCCCTTTGACACATAGGAGGAATTTTTGGGGACGGTTGTTTTTTTTACAATTTTCTGGAAAACCCAAAAAAAATGCAAAAATGGAAAAATTTGGGCACTTTTTATAATTTTAAAAATCCAAAGAATTTTAAAAAAGGGTTTTGCTTATGTGAGCCTGGGAAAAAGCCCCCAAATTTAAAAGTTCCCGGGTTTTTTGGAAAGGGTGGGGGAAAAGGGGCCCGCAATACCAAACTACCTAACTATTGATGTCTACCTAAACTAATAACTAAAAAGCAATTCCCGTACGGTACAGAAGTGAGCTGAAAAAATTTCGTTACAAGACAATAAGTTAAATATAAAAAAAGGTCATGGATTTTTTACAGTCCCGTAGAGGCCCAAAACCTTTAGCAATGATGTTTGAAACGGGCTGGGGAGTGGGAATTCCCGGGGGGGGCCACCCACAAGCGATGGTGGAAACCCACCTAGGGAGGTGGAAATTTTTGTTTTTTCCCGGTATTCTCCAGAGCCCGCCGCAAAGCAGGGGTGGGCTTTCTGCGGCGGGAATCTACCCCCGGGCCCCTTTCCACTAGCGGAAACTTGCTTGCCGGTGGGGGCCAAGGGGAGGGGGAGGGGAAAAAAATGCAGACAGGGGGATGGTTTAGAACAGGAAAAAGGGGGGGGGAAAAGGCGGGTCAGGTTCGTAGTCATGGACAGGGGAAAAGGGCAGGGGAGGTTTTTTCCCAAAAATTTGTGGTCGAAGGGGCAGTCGAATTACAGTAAACAGGAAAAAACCCGAAAAAAAGGCTTTTTGGAACCTTTCTCAGTAGGCAAGGGCCTAAAGATCCGGCAAGGCTGTCCGGAATTTGGCAGGGCCCAAATAGGGCAGTGGACCCGCAATGACCAATAAAACCCGGGGCAATGGCCTTTAAAACTAAAAACGCCGGGGGCGGGCGCCGTCCGGGGGGGACCCCGAGATTTGGGCGGGACCCCGGAGCCCTGGTCAGTAAATTTAACACGGGACAGGCAGAGGGGGGGGAGCGGGACCTTTGGGGCCCCCACATGGGGGACGGGGCGCCACCCTCGCGTCCCGGGGACGGGGCCCGGGGACCGGGACCCCCCGGGGGGACGGGGGCGCAGGGGCATCCTTGGCCCGGGATCCCCTTCTTTGGCCCCCCCCTTTTTTTTTAGAAATGAAGGAATTTTCTGGGGTGACACTGCGGGCCAGGATAATTTTCCTTGGCTCCCCCAAAAACCCTTTTTTTCGGGGGCCAAAAAACCCTTCCCCCGTCCCCAAGGGAAAATAACGTCTCCCTCCGGGCCTTCTATTAAACCCAGGATCTTCCCTTTAAACCCCGAAGAACATTAGAGGGATCCGCCCAGACGAAGGAGGGGGCTTTTTCTTCCGCCGGGGGAAGCATTCAGGAACCCGGGGTTTAAATAGTGAGACATGGGAAAGGGTTGGGGGGAATTCGCTTTGGGAGGTGGGAGCCCCGGGGTTTTTTTAGGGCACCGGGGTTTAAAGCACTAAGGACCTCAAAAAAAGGGGCCCCCTTTTAAAAGGGGAGGAATCTTGGGGGCGGACGTATTTACCGACAGCCCAAAAACCCTTTTACCCCGGGGAGAAATAAAAGGGGAAGGGGACTTTTTCTTTTAACAGCTTTTAAAACCTTTTGTGCGCTTTGGGAAAATTAAAAGGGGGGGGGCAGGGGGGATTGGGTGGGAAATCAAAGGGACCAAAAAGATGGTCCCCTTTATGTCCTGGACCGGTGCGTCCGCCGCTGGAAACCTCGGATGGGGATGCCCGAGGGGAAAGGGGGGCGGGGATGGGAAACCCTTTTAAGATGTAAAAAGAGAGAAAACACCCGCGGGGCTCCCGGGGTCAGGGGGAATTGTAAGAGAATTCCGCCCACAGCAACAAGTTGGACCAGGTCATCTTGGCCCTGCTGAGACGAAGTGGAGTAGGGAACCCCCCAAAACCGGGGTTTACCCTCTCCACCTGGGCCCTTTTGTCTGAGGGGGGGTAACAGAAAAGAAAAACGAGCCCTTTAACCCGGAGTTTGGGAAAAACAGACCCGCCAAAATTGGGGAAAAAAACTGGACCCCCTCCGAACAATTTGCTGAGGGAGACCGTGCAGACGGAAAAAAATGCTGAAAAAAAAAAGCTCAGCCAGGCGAGGGGGAGACGGCAGGCCCCGCAAAAGGGGGGAAAATGCTCCATCTTTTTTAAAAAACCGGGTCTGTGGTCACCCAAAACCCAATTTTTGGGCTTTTTTCCAGCCCCAAAGAAGGGAGATCTTTTCAAAATCCATAGCTATGGGGGGGGCCAAAGGTTTGAGTGGGAAAGGGGAGTGGATGTAGTAGGCCTGCCGGCTTTTTGACAAGGGGTCTTGTTTCGGGCACAGGAGGGGACAAACTCAACGGGGAAATTTCCCTTTACATCCCTTTTAAAAAAAATCCCCGGCCACCAATAGAAAAACCGGGGGTATAGGAGGAATGGGTTTTTTTGGGCGTGGGGTGACCCCGGCCAACCCAAAAAGCAATGGGCCCCATTTCAAAAATACTTCGGGGGGGAGAGCAAGGGGGTTTTTCCCTAAGTCCTTTCCCCCCGGGGGGAACCTTCCGGAAAGGGCAAAAATTGGGAAACAGCCGGGAAAAAGACGTTTGGGGAATTATTTGCTCAGAGTAGTTTTCTTCACCCCCCACGTCGGGGTACGAGAAAGAGCATCGGGCATTTACGTTCTTTTTTGGGAGGGGCCCGGAAAAAGGAAACTTTGGGAAGTCAAAAAAGGGGAAAAAAAAGAAAACCACCTAGGGCCCGGTGTGGGTTAAATCCCTGAGCCGCTGGAATACTGGGGGTTTTTGTGATCCGAAAAGATGGAATGGGGATGGCCCCGGCCCCCTCCAGCAAGGGCCCAAAGCCATTTTCCCCCCAAAGCCAGTTTTTATGGCTTTGTAGCTCCCCCAATCACCCCAATTGTGTTTGTTTCCCTTTCTGCCGGTGAGAAGGGCTTGGGGAAAAAAAAACCACACGGGTTTCTGTCTTTCCCGTAGGGGGCCTTTTTTTTCCATGAGAAAGTCCCAAACCCCCCCAGATGAGGGCCCTCAAATTTTCCCAAAGTGAAGGGTTTTTTAGGGGTCCCCGGGCCCCGAAAGAACCCCGACGCAGTGGGGGAAAAGGGAACCCCTTTAAACTTAGAGAAGGCCTCCCGCTTCGGAGGGCCCGCCCACGAGGGTTTTGCTGATTTTTCGTAAGCGCCCAAAAATAGGAGCTACAATGTTGAAAATGAGGGGAAAGAATTTTGGGGATAGTAGTTTCAGAACCCCCGGGGCAAACTGTATGGCTCCAGGCCCCAACTGGGGGGTGGGGCCCCTGCAACACGGCCGACCAGTTTAGGGTTTAAACCATCTGTAAGGGGGTTGGGCAGGAAAAATTTTATCCCCCGAAACGGGGAAAGGGTGGGGTTTTGGGGGGAAAAGGCACTTCCCAAACTTTGGGATTCAGGTGGTTAACTCGGAGACCTTCAATCCTGGGCGGACATGGCTGCCCGGGGGGTTTTTGAGGGCAGAAAAGTTTCACCAAATAATCGTCCAGGGAAAACCACTACGAAGTGTTTAGGAGGTCCCCTGAAGATGCCATTTTTTCGAGCTCCGGGGAAACTTTAGGCGCATAAAAATTCAGTCCCCAAGGGCATTTACCCGGTTTCTCAAAGGGGCCCCTCCCGGTTTTTGAAGGGGGCCCCTTTTCCCTTTCATCGCCCTTGGGGGATTTGGGAAACCCAAATTTTTAGGCCCCTCTTAGTTTCCCGCTTGGGGGAAAAACCTTGCCCCCGGCAAAGGTCCCCAAAATCTCTGTGATCAACGGCAGAAGGGGAAACCGGGTTTTTTACCGTTTATCTTGTTCAAGACCCCCCGGGAGTCCCATGCAGGGGTGTAAGGAACCCTCCCCTTTTTTTCTCGAAAAAAAACCCCACCCCTCCCGGGGGGGGAGGACTTTCGTAAAAACCCCTTATAAACTTTCCACATGGGTTGTGGGCTCCCGGGAAAGGGTAAGGGGTAGGGCTTTGCCCAGGAGGACAGGGACCCCCCGGGAGCAGGTCCCAATCGGGAAAACAAAAGGGCGATTGTACCGGGGAAGGTCCCGCCTGCTTTCTCAGGGAAGACCCTTTAGCTTTCTCCCTTTAAAAAGGGGCAGGAAGGGGCCCCCTAAAAGGTTTTTAAAAGGTAATTCCCCCGAAAAAAATCGGGGAAGCAACCGGGCGAGGTGCCCAAACAAACAGCGAACCGACACTGCCCCGGGCCCCATTTGGGAAGACTTCGCCCGTCTTTCCATCCCCAGCCCCACCCCCCCCAAAAAAAGGCGCTGCAGCCCCCGGAAGGGCCCAGTAGGATGGGCGAGGAAGGCCGGGGGTAAAAAAATAGAAAAGACATTTCTCCCTTTTTTGAAGTGCCCCCACTTTTTAAAGGGGCAATGTCCCCGTACGGTAAAAACTGGATCGCTGAGGAAACTTTCCCCCAAAAGATGGAGGGAATGGGCCAAGGTTTTTTCCCGGGGGAAACCAAAGGGAGATTGTGTTGAAGGGCACCCAGGGGAGCGTCCCGGGGGTTTCCCCCGAACCGGGTTTGTCCCCAAAAATGCTGAAGCTTTTAAAGTGGGGGGGCCCCCGGCCCTTTAAGGGGCAGACCAGGCCCGGGGAAGGTTTTTGATTGGGGTTTAAAAAGACTGGGACCCCTTAGGGACGCCCCCCCCCCCACGTTTTCCCAAGGGGCGGGTTGTTCTTTCCCCCTTTGTCGTGGGCGGGGGCAGGGGAAAACCCCCTTTAAAGGGGGTGTTCGGGCTGCCGCAGTAGAGAAAAATAGGTTTTTTCCCTTTCCCCGTCGGTTAAGTTCCTGCGGAGTCAGGTTGGTTTTATCCACTTGCATGGCCCTTCCACGGGTGGGTGGGAAGGAGGCCCTTGTAGCCGAAGAAAACACGGTCATGAGAGTAATGGCGTGTTTGGACTGGTTCTTGCTCTTGGGTGAGCCCCTCACGTCCTTCCCCGAAATGATATAAATGGTTTGCCAAAAGGATGGCTCGCTTAATGAAGACGGAGGGTCCCGGGCGGAGAGGGCATCCTTATCGGGCTGGAGGGGCCCCTTTTTCTTAAACGTGGGCGCCAATCTGCATCGTTCCAAGCCAACTCCGATGCTAGTGGCGGAATTGCACGGGTAGTCCCCACAAAAGGGGGTTTTCCCGTGCTGAGGTTCAACAGCGCGGTTTCAGCAGACAAGCGCGGGAGGTTTTTTAAACACTATGGAACTCCTGTAGAAATGTCCCCCAGATCAGCCGTGACGGATCGCCTGGGTTCAAAGTGGGGGAACCGGGCCCAGGCTTTTCCCAAGAAGAGACCACGGAGGCCCCCCTTGGATTTTTCCAAAGGGGGAAACTGACCACCCATAAGTTCCCACATGAAGGGAGCACTGGGTGATAAAACCCCCCTGCAGGCCCTTGGGGCCCCCGTCAAACTTAGCCCGCATGGACAACCCGGATTTGGGGGACGGACGACTGCCACGGGGGGAACCCCTGCGCCCACTGCTGCTGCGAGTGGCGATGAGCTGCTGCATCATAGAGGAGAGTGCTTTGGGTGCTGCGCTTTCTGCGTGATTGTTTCGATTTTCTTTACCACAACGGGGGGGGAGTTGGCTGCTCGGTAAAGGGGGGGACCTTGATGGGGCCTGGGGATCTTACTGTAACGGTCTGGTAGTGGATCCGCGGACCCCCACAAGCGTGGTGAACCCACACCAGGGAGCGGAACTAAGTAGGTCCCCGGGTATTCACCAGAGCCCGCCGCAAAGGGGAAGGATTGCTGGGCGGAAAATTTCCAGGTCGCTTCCACTGGCGGAACTTGCTTGCGGTGGCGGCCAAGGGTAGGCGAGGTACAGAATCGTCAGGCAGGCCCGTGGTCAGGAACAGGCAAAAAGGTCAGGACAGGCGGCTCAGGTTCGTAGTCATGGACAGGCAAAGGGTCAGGGCAGGCGGCAAGATTCGTGGTCGAGGACAGTCAGAAGGTACAGTACACAGGAAATCAGAACAAGGCTTTCTGGAACGCTTTCTCAGTAGGCAAGGGCACTAAAGATCCGGCAAGGCTGTGAGGAAGAGGCAGGCCTAAATAGGGGCAGTGACTGGAAATGACCAATTACCAGTGCACTGGCCCTTTAAATCTAACACTGCCGGCGAGCGCTCCGAGGGACAGAGACGGACGGGACAGGAGCGTGGCCAGGTAAGTGAACACTGGCACGGGCAGAGGGATGAGCGGACCCTGGACCCGACATGCGGGTCGCAGAGGCATCCGTGACAGACGTTTTTGACACTTCTCTGTGCTCTGCACTGATTGGATGGCCGCTAAAAGTACAGAAAGGTGATTGGATGGCGGCCAAAAGTGCAGAAGGCCGCTGAAAAAGAAACTGAAAATGGCGTGTCAAACTAGAACTAGAACATTACTCGAACGAACAGTAAAATGTCCAGTTCAGTTTGAGTTCTAAAAATTCGAGAAGTTCTACTAGAACTTAAATTTTCTAGCACAGTTCGATCAACACTATCCATTATACAAAGTGAAATTTTGTGTGTAGATATTGATTTGTACACTTTGTTCTCAAAATTAAATGGAATCCTGTTGTTTTACATTGAATTAATTTGGTTATGATTAGGACAGCCATTCATTTGTCTATGTAAGGTTTCATGTTGACAGCACATATCAGAGAAAAAAGAAAGGTATGACATGGAAGTAATTGTAATTAAATCTTTAAGACAGGGTTGACTGGGAAGGGTAGAGAAAGTGAAGGAGTTAGTGAAATTTATGGCATAATTTACTTACTAGTCCTAAGTCCTTTTTCCTCCAACTTTGCTGCACTTATGCGAACCAGTCAGTGGTCTACAGAAAACATATGGTGTCCTGGTATGGCCTGCAGTGAGAGAATAGCGAAGATAGAAGTTAAGAGGGGTCCAAACCCATTGGAACCCCCTCCTTATGTTTGTTTTGGTGTTGGAATCTGAAAATTTGTACTGCACACCACAATTGTATCAGGTGCCCAATAGAAGGGACCTCTAGGTTCTAACAAATAAAGAAAATGGTCAAAAGCACATTATAGTGATGAGCTGCAAACCACTTATTGTAGATGAATTGTAGAAAAAAAATTTCATCATTGCATATAGCTTATGCATTTTTTTGTACCAGTGTGAACAAAGACAAAACAAGACAGAGCATATCTTTAGTACTGTTCTCTGCAGGCCTGAAGAGAAGCAAAAATCCAGGATGATAGAAGTAGAAGGACCAAAATTCTTGCTGCGAATACAACCAATGTGCTGAAGATAGCAATTGGATGACAAGCTCCCTCTAGCAGATAATAGCATTCTTTCAAAGCTTACTTAAAGGGATCATCTCACTATACACATTGATGGCCTCTTACTAGGATATGCCATTAATGCCTGATAAGTCCAGATCCCAGGACAAGAACAGGCCCCAAATTCTCCCATTAAAATCAATAGATGACTCCCAATGCCTCTCTATTCAAACTGGAAAGGTTCTGGGGCTCATTCTCAAGACAAGTGCAAGTCCCAGAGGTGGGAACCCCACTTATGCCATCAATGTCTCTAGTTATGCAAACCCTTTAACTACTACTACACCTTCTAATACCCGGTGCAATAATTTTTTTTGCCAGCGGGAAAGTCTTGGAAAAGAAAGCCACATATTATACCTTCCACAAACATTTCTTTAAAACCGTACTGCAGTGATACCCAGAAAAGATGTATTGACCTCGAAGTAGAAGGACCCATATGGATCAGGAATAAAGTCACTGGGGCAAAGGCTTTCTTTATTTCTCAGAAAGTCTCCTGAGTATATGAAACCCATTCTCTACCGTTGCTGCTCTTCTTAGTGCAGTAATGCGACCACTGTAGTGAAGAAGTGTGAAATAAATTGATGGTAATAATTAGTAAAGCCTAGAAAAATGTGGAATGGTTCAGAGACCTTATAGATGGGGTCAGTTGTGCACAGCAGGGAGTTTCTTATAGCCCATATATCCTGATCAGAAATGATATAACTGAGAAAGGATAAATTGGTATGTTCAAACACAGAAGATGCAAACCAAATTCTGACATCCATTCTATTCTGTCAAGTAGGAAATACCTTCTTTGGAATTAAAACATTGCAAATTTATGAAAACAGGTCATTAATTCCTTTATTAGGCAGAAGACTGGGCAGTTATTGCAAAGCATGTTATAGACTACTGAGTTTTTTCATCTTAGGGGACAAATTTTCTTGTCCACTCTTTGGACAAACCTACATGTGCTTGGTTAGTAACTGAGTTTGTGTGAAAGGAATCAATGGAAGCATTTTAAATTAGCCAAAGAGCCATTGGGTTTACTACTGGATATTTCCAGTAACCTATAGAAATAAACTGATATTAATGGTAATTACTGATCTCATTCATGTAGACACATTTCTTCAGAAGAAGCTTAAAACAGAGATGATCAGATGTGTCTCCAATATCATCAGTCGTTGGGATGATTGCCTTCACATTTTACAAGACTCATGCGCTGAGCACAGTTTACCCCTTTGCAATTTGCTTGTCCTACATTCAGCCTTCCGTTCATTCTCAGTGTATTTGCAAAAACAATTGTAAGCCTGACATGAGTGTTGGGAATAAAAGGAATGTATGTTTGACCATATTTAAAAAAAAAAAATGACTGGTAAAAGTTTCAAAAGAGACTGAAAAGAATTAATAATTGGTAAGTCTGAGGGTGCAAACACACAAGCTTTTGGTTGCATGTGGCCACAGCCATGTCTCTATCTTTCCAAATTCACTTCAAGAGGACTCGTGGCCATTCCTGATATGTCTGTTTTAGTAAATCCTTGTGTTCCCTATGTTATAACCATTCTACAGCATCTTATCTATATATACAGTATATGTATGTGTTGTGCTGCTCCTCTGTTGTTACTCCTAGACATTTATTTCTGAATATGTCACCAGAGTGTTACCAGTTGAATACTCTGACATTGTCCAATCAGTGCTGGCAGTCAGTGCAATGGTAAAACCCATCTGACAGATTCAGTAATACATTTCTAGGAGGAATAAGGATATTGTCACGGGTGGTCCCGCAGCCGTTGGTCAGGCTGCGGGCACAACCGTGTCCCGTCCGTGCCCCACCGCTCCGGGAACGAGTGGCGCCGCGGTCCGCGTGTCGGGCCGCGGGCGCACCTGCTTCCCTAAGAGCCAGGACTTACCTAACCGTGCTCCTTTCCCCGTGAGGCTCTCTGCCGGCTGCCGTATGCGCGAGCGCCCCCTAGCGTGCGCAAGGCACTCCTTTGAGATTTAAAGGGCCGCGCGTCAGTAATTGCTGGCCGCTGATCCTATATAAGGTTACCGCCCCGGCACTTCCGGATCTATTGTGCCCCTAGCCTTTAGAGAAAGCGTTCCAAAGTGCGTCCTATTGTCTACTGTGTTCTGACTCTCTTTACCACGAACCTTTGCCGCCTGCCCTGACCTTACCACTTGTCCCTAACTACGTCTATGCCTTTCGATTCTGTACCATGCTCTCCCTTGGCTGCCACTGCAAGCAAGTCATGTCAGTGGAAGTGAACTGGTAGTTTCCCGCCGCAGCAAGTCCATCCCGTTTTGCGGCGGGCTCTGGTGAAAACCGGGTTCTACTTAGACTCTGCTCCCTGGCGTTGGGTTATACCATCGCTTGCGGTGGTCCAGCGGATCCACTACCTGCTCAGCCGTTACAGTTAGATCCGGCCATGGATCCCGCCAAAGTGCCGCTGCCTAGCATTGCAGATCTCACCACCATGGTTGCCCAGCAGTCTCAGCAGATCGCGCAGCAGGCCCATCAGTTAGATCAGTTGACTGCCTTGATGCAGCAACTTCTCACGTCTCAGCAACAGTCGCCCCCTCCGCCTGTGGTTCCGGCTACACCTGCGGTCTCCTCACCTTCTGTGGGCCCCAAGCTCCGTTTTTCACTACCATCTAAGTTTGACGGGGACCCGAAGCTTTACAGGGGCTTCATAATTCAATGCTCCATGCACGTCGAACTGATGGCCGATCAGTTTCCCACAGAAAGGGCAAAAGTGGCATTCGTGGTCAGCCTACTCTCCGGGAAGGCCCTGGCTTGGGCAATCCCCCTCTGGGACAGAGATGACCCCGTGACCGCAGACCTTCAGGCCTTCCTCCTGGAATATCATGGCGTCTTCGAGGATCCAGCGCCTGCGTCTTCTGCCGAGAAGGCGCTCCTGAACCTTCGCCAAGGTGACTCCTCTGTAGGAGACAATGCCGTACAATTCTATACTCTGGCCTCGGAGCTATCCTGGAATTATGCAGCCCTTTGCGCCACCTTTAAGAAGGGTCTATCCAGCAGAGTGAAGGACGCATTTGCCACTAGAGACCTTCCATTCTCTCTGAGCGAACTCATCCACCTGGCCAACCGCATTGATGTACGTTTAGCCAAGAGATGGGAGGAACTGCGCCAGGAACGAGACGTCATATGTCCTTGCCGTCTGCCTCGACTAGCCCCTGTGTTCCAGAGGCCGCCACTGCCATTTCCGCAACCTTCCAGTGAGGAGCCCATGCAGGTGGACCGGGCTCAATAGTCAGAGCAGGAGCTGTCTCGTCGCCGGGCGGAGAATTTGTGTCTATACTGTGCCAGCCCCGATCATTTCCTCCGAGTCGTCCCGCTACCTCCCCAGAGGCTGGGAAACTCTTGCACCTAGGTGCGTAGGAAAGGCATCCCTAGGTGCTAATTCTTCCTCTTTACATTTGACGATGCCGGTACAAGTCATGACGGACGCTGACCTCTCGTTTCAGACCCCTGCCTTCCTGGATTCTGGGTCTGCTGGCAACTTTATCCATGCCTCTCTGGTCTCTCGATATCGTCTGCCACTGGTCCAGCTGGAAATACCCGTAGTGATTTCATCCGTCACCGGCGAACTACTGAGCGACTCCAGCCAGTACATCACCAGGCCGGTGTCCCTCCAGGTGGGGGCCCTGCACAAAGAAAAGATATCCTTCCACGTGCTACCTATGTCTTCGTCGGCGATCCTCTTGCGGCTTCCTTGGCTGCAATGTCATGCCCCTACGCTCGACTGAAGGACTGGTGAGGTCTTGCATTTGGGACCGGATTGCTAGAATCTCTCTCTGGTCGCACCCCGCCCGGTGCGTGCCATTTCTCCGCAGTCATCTCCCAAACCTCTGCCTGGTCTACCAACGGAGTACCAGGACTTCGCTGATGTGTTTTCGGAGAAGGAGGCTGAGATGCTGCTGCCCCATCGGCCCTATGACTGTCAGATTGACCTTCTTCCCGGCACCAGTCCTCCTGGGGGGGGGGTCTATATTTTGTCCGTACCAGAGACTCTGGCCATGTTGGCCTATATACAAGAGAACTTGAAGAAGGGCTTTATTCGCAAGTCTTCCTCCCCAGCTGGAGCCGGTTTCTTCTTTGTTGAGAAAAAGGATGGTTCTCTACGCCCCTGCATCGATTACCGAGGCCTTAATAAAATCACCGTGAAGAACCGTTATCCGTTACCTCTAATTTCGGAACTCTTTGACCGGCTCCTGGGAGCCATGTTCTTTTCTACATTAAACTAGATCTGCGAGGAGCATGTAAACTCCTTAGAATTCAAGAGGGCATTGAATGGAAGACAGCCTTTAACACGCGTGACGGGCACTTTGAATACTTGGTGATGCCTTTTGGGCTATGCAACGCCCCAGCCATCTTTCAGGAATTCCTCAATGACATCTTTAGAGACCTCCTTTACTCCTGTGTCATCATCTACTTGGACGACATCTTGATTTTTTCTCCTGATCCTCAAACCCATCGGTTGAAGGTAGGCTAGGTACTGAGTCGTCTCCGCAGCAACCAGCTTTACGCCAAGTTGGAGAAATGCCTTTTTCACCGGACAAGCCTTCCATTCCTGGGTTATATCATCTCAGATAAGGGTCTCCAGATGGATCTAGTGAAGTTATCAGCCGTTCTGCAGTGGCCTCGACCTACTGGACTTCGGGCCATACAGCGCTTCTTGGGGTTCGCTAATTACTATCGGCAATTTATTCCCCATTTTTCTACATTGGTGGCACCGATTGTGGCCCTCACTAAGAAGAACGCCAACCCGAAACTCTGGTCACAAGTGTCCGAAAAGGCATTTTCGGAGCTCAAGTCGGCTTTTGCCTCTGCACCCATCCTGTCTCGCCTGGACCCAGAGAAACCTTTGGAAGTGGACACCTCCTCCGTAGGGGCTGGGGCAGTGCTCATGCAAAAAGGGGCCAAGGGCAGAACACTCCCGTGCAGATTCTTCTCCAAGACCTTCTCTCCGGCGGAGAGGAATTACGCCATCGGGGACCGGGAATTATTAGCCATTAAGCTAGCCCTGGAGGAATGGCGCCACCTCCTGGAAGGGGCTCGTCATCCAATTGATGTCTACACTGACCATAAGAACCTCCTGTACCTCCAGTCGGCCCAACATTTAAATCCTCGCCAGGCCAGGTGGTCGCTGTTCTTTTCGTTTCGACTTCCGGATTCACTTCCGCCCAGCAGAAAAAAACATCAAGGCTGACGCCCTCTCCCGCGCCTCCGAAACCATAGGAGAAGACCCCAGCCCTCAGTATATTATACCCCCAGAACGTTTGGTTCATGTTGCTCCGGTCGACCTCCAACGGATTCCTCAGGGGAAGACTTACGTGCGTCCGGCTCAGAGGAGGATTCTAAAATGGGGACATTGTTCCCTGGTGGCCAGGCACCCTGGCACTCGAAAAACTTATCTGCTGATCTCCCGCTTCTACTGGTGGCCGACGCTTGCAAGGGACACAAGGGAGTTTGTGGAAGCCCGTACCACCTGTGCCCGGGATAAGACGCCCCGTCACAGCCCATCTGGTCTTCTGCACCCCTTGCCCACACCGGAGTCTCCATGGTCCCAGGTGCCTATGGATTTTATCACGACCTTCCTCCATCCTCCGGTAGTACTGTTATTTGGGTGGTCGCAGACCATTTTTCTAAGATGGCACACTTTGTCCCGTTGGCAGGTCTGACCTCCGCTCCTCGGCTCGCAGCTCTCTTCTTCGAGCACACCTTCAGGCTACACGGCCTTCCACGTCACATGGTCTCGGACCACGGGGTCCAGTTCGTCTCCAGGTTCTGGCAATCCCTCTGCTCCCAGTTACAAGTAAAATTGGACTTTTCCTCGGCTTACCACCCGCAATCCATTGGTGAGGTGGAGAGGATCAATCAAATCCTTGGCACGTATCTTCGCCACTTCGTCTCGGCCCGTCAAGACAACTGGTCCGGTCTGTTGCCCTGAGCTGAGTTCTCATACAACTCCTTGGACTCTGAATCTACGGGCTCTTCACCCTTCTACATTGTCTATGGAATGCTTCTCCACCCAACCCTCCCTCTGCCTTCTGTCTCCGAGGTTCCTGCGGTGGACACCCTGGTCTGGGACATGACTGCCATTTGGGAGCAGACTCGCCAATCTCTTCAACAAGCTACCGTCCGCATGACGTTCCAGGAGGACAAGAAGAGGAGACCGGCCCCAACTTTTGCTCCAGGAGATAAGGTGTGCCTGTCGGCCAAGTACCTCCAGCTCAAGATACCAAGCTATAAACTAGGTCCACGGTTCCTAGGGCCATTTGAGGTGTTACAGCGGATCAATCCGGTGGCCTATAAACTCCGGCTCCCTCCTACCATGCATATCCCGAATTCTTTCCATGTCTCCCTGCTGAAGCCTGTGGAGCTCAATTGCTTCTCTCGGAGAGTCGCCTCCTCCCCCCCTGAAGCGGAGGCCTCAAACGTGTTCACAGTGAAAGAGATTCTGGCTATGAAGTCTGTCAGAGGGAGGCGATATTTCCTCATTGATTGGCAAGGATCCGGGCCGGAGGAGAGATATTGGTAGCAGGAGGATAACATCTTGTATCGTGACATACTGAAGAAATTTGTTTTTTAAAAAAAGAGGGGGAGGCCTAAGGGGTGGGGGTACTGTCACGGGTGATCCCGCAGCGGTGGGTCGGGCTGCGGGCACACCTGTGTCCCGTCCCTGCCTCCCTCCCCCCGCTCCAGGAACGAGTGGCGCCGCGGTCCGCGTGTCGGGCCGCAGGTGCACTCGCTTCCCCGAGAGCCAGAACTTACCTAACAGCGCTCCTATCCCTGTGCGGCTCCCTCCCGGCTGCCGTGCGCGCGAACGGCAGTTCTTTAAGATTTAAAGGACCAGCGCGCCAGTAATTGGTTTATTGCTGGACGCTGATCCTATATAATGTTAACGCCCCGGCACTTCCGCACTGGATCTATTGTGCCCCTAGCCTTTAGAGAAAGCGTTCCGAAGAGCGTCCTCCTATTGTCTTCTGTGTTCTGACCCTCTTGCTATGTCTCTTGACCACGAACCTTTGCCACCTGCCCTGACCTTACCGCCTGTCCCTGACTACATCTATGCCTTACGATTCTGTACCACTCTCACCCTTGGCTGCAACCGCAAGCAAGTCACGTCAGTGGAAGCGGCCTGGTAGTTTCCCGCCGCAGCAAGTCCATCCTGCTTTGCGGCGGGCTATGGTGAAAACCGGGTTCTACTTAGACTCCGCTCCCTGGCGTTGGCTTTTACCATCGCTTGCAGTGGTCCAGCGGATCCACTACCTGCTCAGCCGTAACAGATATGTTCACACGGCTGATTGTGACGCTGTTTTCAAAGCGGTTTTCGGAGCATTTCCGCTCCCAAAACAGCATAAAAAATGCCTCCAAATGCTGCCAGTTCATTTCATTGATTCCTATGTAAAACAGTGCTGTAGTTCACACACGACAAGGTTTTTTTTTTTTTTAAACATGCTTTTTATTCAAGGGTAATGCATGAGCTGGTTTTACAGGTGAGGAAAAAAAAAGTACTTATGATACAAAGCAGGGTCAGTACAATTAAAAGAACAGTAAAGCTTGCAACCACAAGCAGAAGAACTAAACAAGAGAATCAAATAAACTCAGCGGTACAGAAATCACATATTATTATGCAATGTAGCAATCAATCAAACAAGACAACATCAAGAGCAGAAGGGAAGAATAAGTTTAAAGAAAGTCATTTGAGCAGAATTTGGACGAGAGCCAGGGTTCCCATAACGACCTTCTTTTTGAAAGGGAAGATCTCTCCTTAAGGAGAGCACCGAATGAACGGCTTGTAGAGTTTTTGTTTTGCCTTTTCGCCCTCTACTTAGCATCTGCATATCACAAGGCATTATGGGAAAGGGCTGAGAAGCCCACAGCACCCTCTGTTGGTTGTAACAAATCCTCAATTTGCTTTTGACCCACCGAATCTTGAGAAAGCAAAAAAGGATTTTTTAGCCAAGCCAGTATCTCTCATCTACAGACAACGCTGTTTCGGATTTTTGTCCCTCTTCAGTGCAGAGTAGAGAAGATACTGGCTGGCTGTGTGGGAGGCATCGGGTAGCTCAGGAAGGGAAGATCTCTCCTTAAGGAGAGCACCAAACGAATGGCTTGTAGAGATTTTGTTTTGCCTTTTCGCCCTCTACTTAGCATCTGCATATCACAAGGCATTATGGGAAAAGGGCTGAGAAGACCACAGCACCCTCTGTTGGTTGTAACAAATCCTCAATTTGCTTTTGACCCACGGAGTCTTGAGAAAGCAAAAAGGATTTTTTAGCCAAGCCAGTATCTCTCATCTACAGGCAACTCTGTTTCGGGATTTTTGTCCCTCTTCAGTGCAGAGTACAGAAGATACTGGCTGGCTGTGTGGGAGGCATCGGGTAGCTCAGGAAGGGAAGATCACTCCTTAAGGAGAGCACCGAACGAATGGCTTGTAGAGTTTTTGTTTGCCTTTCGCCCTTTACTTAGCATCTGCATATCACAAGGCATTATGGGAAAGGGGCTGAGAAGCCCACAGCGCCCTCTGTTGGTTGTAACAAATCCTCAATTTGCTTTTGACCCACCGAGTCTTGAGAAAGCAAAAAGGATTTTTTAGCCAAGCTAGTATCTCTCATCTACAGACAACGCTGTTTCGGGAAGATACTGGCTGGCTGTGTGGGAGGCATCGGGTAGCTCAGGAAGGGAAGATCTCTCCTTAAGGAGAGCACCGAATGAACGGCTTGTAGAGTTTTTGTTTTGCCTTTTCGCCCTCTACTTAGCATCTGCATATCACAAGGCATTATGGAAAGGGGCTGAGAAGCCCACAGCGCCCTCTGTTGGTTGTAACAAATCCTCAATTTGCTTTTGACCCACCGAGTCTTAAGAAAGCAAAAAGGATTTTTTTAGCCAAGCCAGTATCTCTCATCTACAGACAACGCTGTTTCGGGATTTTTGTCCCTCTTCAGTGCAGAGTAGAGAAGATACTGGCTGGCTGTGTGGGGGGCATCGGGTAGCTCAGGAAGGGAAGATCTCTCCTTAAGGAGAGCACCGAACGAATGGCTTGTAGAGTTTTTGTTTTGCCTTTTCGCCCTCTACTTAGCATCTGCAAATTGAGGATTTGTTACAACCAACAGAGGGCGCTGTGGGCTTCTCAGCCCCTTTCCCATAATGCCTTGTGATATACAGATGCTAAGTAGAGGGCGAAAAGGCAAAACAAAAACTCTACAAGCCTATCGTGCGGTGCTCTCCTTAAGGAGAGATCTTCCCTTCCTGAGCTACCCGATGCCTCCCCCACAGCCAGCCAGTATCTTCTCTACTCTGCACTGAAGAGGGACAAAAATCCCGAAACAGCGTTGTCTGTAGATGAGAGATACTGGCTTGGCTAAAAAATCCTTTTTGCTTTCTCAAGACTCGGTGGGTCAAAAGCAAAGTGAGGATTTGTTACAACCGACAGTGGGCGCTGTGGGCTTTTCAGCCCCTTTCCCATAATGCCTTGCGACATGTGATATAGCAAAGACAGGCCTTTTTCAAAGCCCTTCTTTTTAAAGATGAAATTGTGAAAATTAGAGGGAGCAACCAAGGAGGAAGGCCAGTTAATTGATTGGATTAGATGCCTTACTTGTAAATATTGAAAGAAGTAAATACTCGGTCTCCTCAAACTGTGCAAGGATACGATGTCTGTAAAAGATTTTAAGATGCCGTTATCATGGAAAAATTGGTCAATTGAAAGAATTTCTAGACAAGACCAGGAAGAGGACGAAAAATTATCATCCCAGCATCCCAGAACATCCAGAGGAGTGTGTTCTTTTAGCAGAGAGACCCAAGAGTTAGAAATCACAAAATCTTCCCACATTTTGAAGAGGTCAGTCAATGATTGTAGTGCGGAGGTCGGGAATGGAGCTCCTAAAAGAGATGCTTTAAGATGTGAACTAACTAGGCGAGGGGTGAAAGAAGAGCACTCTAATTACGCCCAGGACGAGGACTTATCATTTGACCACAGGGGGAGGGCTTGTTCGAGAAGGACGGCTATATTGTATGCCTGTAGATTTGGAACTGCCAGTCCACCTTTTTCACGACTATAGTAAAGGAGACCTTTTTGACCCTTGCTTTTTTGCCATTCCATATGAAATTAGAGAGAAGACGTTGTAGTCTAGTAATTGTGAACTGTGGAATGATATATGGAATGGCGCAAGATAGGTAGATGAACTTAGGCAGGAAAGACATTTTAATGATGTTAATTCTAGCTATCCATGAAAGTTGTAGTTTAGGGAGTCACTTTATTTCTGTTTCTAGTTCTGCGTATAAAAGATCAAGATTCGTGGCTAGGGTCGAGTGCGGGGACGTGGTGACTTTGATACCTAAGTAGCCGATGGATGAATGTGCTAAGGTAAAGCCAAATTCCTTCAATAACTTGATCTGGTAGGAGATATTATTAATCGGGAAAATATAGGATTTGGATCTGTTGAGTTTGTAAAAGGAGACTAGAGAATATTCTTGTAAAATATCTAGAATGACAGGAATTGAAAATTGGGGATTCGAGGCTATTAACATAACGTCATCAGCGTAGAGGCTAATCTTATGGTTTGTGTTTTGGACAGTAATACCAGAGATTAAGGAGTTGCTTCTTATCTTCTCAGCTAGGGGTTCGATGCAAAGAAAAAAAATGAAGGGGACAAGGGGCAGCCCTGACGTGTGCCATTTGTGAGGTCGAAGGGATCAGAAAGAAATCCAGAAGTTAGAACTTGAGCTGAAGGTTTGGAATATAAGGACAGATAGCAGACAACAGGAAACCCGAAATGCCAAATTTTTGTAATGTTAATTCCATGCAGCGCCAATTAACTCTGTCAAAGGTCTTTTCGGCATCAAGTGAGAGAAAGGCCACGTTGGATTTGAGGTTACCGACTATCTGCACAAGGTCCAAGAGATGTCGAGTAGCATCTCTTGCTTGTCTACCTGGCACAAAACCAGATTGGTCATTGTGTATAAGGGAGGGAAGGATTAAGTTAAGACGAGAGGCTAAGATTTTGGCGTATATTTTTATATCACTGTTTAAGAGTGATATGGGTCTATAGTTGGCGACCATGTCCTCGGCTTTGCCTGGTTTGGGAATAGTAGTAATAATCGCTTGTAGCAGTTCTTTGGGAGGGTTTGAGGAGGAAGCAAGGTCAGAAAACATTGCAGTCAGGTGCGGGGCTAGTATCTCGGAGTAAAGGTGGTAGTACTCATTAGAGAGGCCATCAGGTCCTGGTGTTTTATTCAACTTGCTGTATCTAATTGCTTTTTGTACTTCAGCTGTAGTGAAAGGAGTATTGAGGGTCTCTAAATGGGATTTGTCCAATTTAGGGAGGGTTACCGAGTCCAAAAAAACATTAATCTCTTCGTCAGAGGGGGAGTGGAAATTTTCCTCTTTTTTTAAATTATATAGCTTGGAGTAATATTTCGCAAACTGATTTGCAATATCTATAGGATTTCTAATTTTAGCATTTCCGTTAGTTAGATAGCTAATTTTTGTTCGGGCCTGTTGAATTTTAATTCTTCTAGTAAGAATTTTTGAAGGACGATCCCCCTGTATATAATATTGCCACTTTAATTTGGTTAAACTTCTCTCATAGTTCTGGAGTTAAAGAGTGCGGAGGTCATTTTGTAGTTTTGTTAACCTTTTTTTATTATCTGGGGAGGGGTTAGTTTTAAATTCTTTTTCTGATTGCTGAATAGAGGAGATGAGATTGTTTAGGGTGGAGTTATATTCTTTTTTGCAGCGACTGGCCAGTTGTATAAAAATTCCGCGCATATATGCCTTGTGGGCATACCATAGTGACGTTGGGGAGGTCACGGAATGAATGTTCAAAGAAAAATAGTCTTGAAGATGTTTTCCCAGATATGTCACGTTACTATGGGATTTAAGTAAGTAATTATTAATTCTCCACAATCGGGGTTGGGAAGTAGGGAACAAGGATTTTATCTGCAAGTTAACTGGTGCATGATCAGACCAGGTAATGTGGCCGATGGTGGAAGTCATAATTTGCGGTAGTACCAGCTTATCTAATTTTATATCATTTATATCATTTAATTTTCTACAGTTTTATAATTGACATAAGTTAGTTTATACCACTTTTGTGGTGTTATTTTGGAAAGATTGAAGATTGTTTTGCCTATTTGCAATAAAAGTTTGTTTAGTATGGCCCCAGATGTCAGTCAGGAATTCTGCTGAGTCTTTCAGCAAATTTTTGGCACATTGCTCACACCACAAACAAGACACCAATGTTATGCTGCACAAAACTTATGATGCTCAACACTTGCCACAGTGCAACAGGTTCATACATATTATCGCATTCTATACTCCTCTATAGCGATTTAGAACTGGCAAGTCGACGCCGAGTTTATACATGTCGCTCTAAGTGATTTGGCCCAGTGATATTTTTTATCGCGCTTCAAATACCCAAAGTCTTGAAATAGTTTTTCTCTTTCCTATTTTTTCATAAACTAGATCTCATTAGTCTTCACTTTTCATTGATTCGATTGCAATGATTTGTACTTTACATTTTAATATTTATTCAACCTGAGTTCACCTGGTTATTACAGAACATTGTACTATAAATTTCATCAAAGCCAGGGATAAGGAAACCACAAAGAAACATTACTATTTTTAACTGCTTCTTCCTGCCAAAATAAGAGACGTTTCCATTTCTGATCACAAGGAGGCTTAGGAATGAAGGGGCATATGAAATTTTATCCTTATAGTCCTCACAAAACACAGTCATCCTGAAACAAGAAAGAGCATAACTGCTGCCACAAAATTGGAAGAATATGTTTGTCTGAAATATATTGTATGCTCTTAGATGTACAGCTTTAGCAAAGCTTAACTTGTGTAATATGTGTCCATTAGCAGTATCCTGCCTATTCCTAGATATTCCCTCTTGATTGGGCTGCATCAGCTCCTCAGATCATTATAGCTGCAGACCTGTTCGATCTCTCCTGATAGGCTGCCAGTGCTGGATGCTATAGCTACAGACCTAATGTCCTCAGAAGCTCCTCACTGCAGGCCAGAAGTAACCAGTAAAGCCGGTAAACCCGCCCCTGAATTAAAAAATTAAACCGACAAAACAGGACTGAGGTAAGATGAATCGATGTAGTGAGACAACCCCTTTAATTCATTAGTGTATTTTTGGCTTACCATTTTATCGTAAAACAGTGCAATGCTTTTCAATGGCTTTTGTTATGTCCAGAGGTAATATTTCCCTGGTGCAAGTTGTCTCTGCCAAGTAATCTTTGCTACATATATAGTTGTATATGCTACAATAAACAGACATCTATTGCACACCATGCTTTATTTTTTTTTTTTTTTTACAGCCATGATTCATCTACAGTAAAACAATTGTCAATAGAAGAAAATATAACTATACTCAATACAATAGTACTAAAAATTCTAAATAAAAAAATTTAAACAGATGAAAATATTAGAAGAATAACAATTTTACAACACAAACCAATCAAAAGACGGAGTAGAGGATAACTAATTGTAATATTAGAAACTAGAGAAATGAAGCTAAATTGCTATAAAAACTAAATACCTCAAAATATTGAGAGTGATGATAAAAAATAAAGTAGTCAAACATACAATCTTTTTAATGTCTTACAATTTTTTTAGAACAATGTGATATGAGTATGAATCCATCCTTGCAGACTACTTACACTCATAAATACAGATCGTCTTCTCTGGGGTGGATGGGATCTTCCAGCAAGACTATGCAACATGTCACATAGTGAGAAATGTCTAAAATTGGATGGAAGAGTATAAAAAATTCTTCAAAGTACTACCCTGACCCCTAATTGCCCAGACTTGAACTCAATTGAGCATTTATGAGACCATCTCGATAGCGGTGTTCACTCTATGGATCCTCCTCCATGCGCCTTCCAGCAGCAGCGGCTCCAGTTACCTGTGACAACCTACCAGGACCTTATTGAGTAACTCCCAGCCCATCTAGCTGCTGTCTTTGCTGCACATTGTGGTAACTCTGGATGTTAGCGGGTGGTCAGAGTAATGTTATCTGACTGCATATCCCAGCACTCCAAAATGGTATAAAGAAACATATGGTGTGTTGTTTACCCATGTCCAGCAACATTTCAGCTCTCTCTATGAGCCTTTATCAAGCAGAGAAATAGAAAAACCATGTGACAATTATACATGACTGATCAAGTGAAATAAAAATATTTCATGGTACGAGTAAATAGGAAATGTGACCCTCATCTGGGAAGAACCAAGTTTAGTCTGATAAAGTAATTGTCTGTCATTATTTTAGACACTTTGCACTTAGTGAGAAACAAGTGAGCATGGATAACCTATGAATATAAAGTTGCCACCTATTTTCTGTAGTGTAGCCATAACCTTGTGGTTGGAACCTACAATATACTGAGCTCTCAACATTTGGCTACAACAAAGTTTACGCAGATGACCCCTATCAAACCAAAGTATTTCAATCAGTAATTTAAGTACACAATTCAGTAGGAATATTGCCACTCTCATATATAGCCTTAATATGACGGAAATAAATGCTATTTCATAAATATGAAAATATAAAAGTGATGTCCAAATGCATGTTGTTCATAAAAAGAATGAAACTTATTGTGGTCAAAAAGTTCATTGATAAGATGCCAATAAGCTGTCACGGTTCACGCTGCGGCCCCTGCTATGGACCATCAGCGTGCCCGTGTCTCTGGTGTTTCTGGCTCTATTCACCCACCTGTCCCAGCTCCTGTTTGCAGGTCTCAGTCTCCATGGCTTCCTCCAGCTTCCTGTCTTCCTGTGCACACACGGGCTCCCTCTAGGGGCACGCGCGCGGCACTGCATGATACTTAAGGAGTCAGCGGTCCTTGGTCCGGCCCAGTGACCTGTGACCTCTGGCTTCTTAAGGAGCTTCCTGCCCTCTGGCCATTGTCAGTTCGTTGTTGTCCTCAGCTAGAGCTTGACCCCCTTAACTGCTGTACTGCTGCTGACTCAGTTATTTGTCCTTCTGCTTATTATCCTGCTGTACATCTGCTGCTGTACCTGCTGCTAAATATATTTCTGGCACCTATCTGGATTCTGTCTTATGTTCACTGCAGCATCCGTTTATCAGCCTCCAGTACCCAGACCTGCACTTCGGCTACCCACTGCCAGCATCTGCCATCTGTGCCTGCGGTGGGCCCTGAGGATCCACACCCGGATATCAACGGGCGGCGCTTCGGCATATGTTCGTCAGCGCAATCCGTTACATATGCTAGGCCAATCTAAAAATAATTAGAAAGATATATAATTTCTTTCTCCAACCTGGCAACAAAAATATTCTTGTGAGTGGAGCCACAATTGTACCCATTGCAGCACCTCTTAACGGAAACTAGAACTAGTGTACTAACTCGTTGTCAATATAAAAACAGAACAACCACCAGACCCTCAATTCTGAATCACTGGTTTTATTATAGAGCGGGTGCAAGTTTTTTTCCTATGCTTCTTTAGATTTTCTTTTTGATGGACAACCTCATCTAAGGATTCATCACATTTGTTTCTGCATTGCTAAACGCTTAATAAAAACCACTGAAAACATAAAAAATACAAAAATAAAAACTCTGTGTATGTAAATGTTTACCTCCTTAATGCCATATCTTCTAATTATACTTGATTGCAACATTTTAAATCCATAACAAAACTCTGCTAACTTTTTTTGTAAAGATGTTCCCCTTTCTGAGCCACTCATTGCCTCCCACCCAGCCAGCCAGTACACTCTGCTCTGCACTGATGAGGGGCGAAACCCCAAAACAGCTGTCTGAATATGAGTGATACTGGCTTGGCTAATATCCCTTTTGCTTTCTGAAGACTCAGTAGGTCAAAAGTAAATTGAGGATTTCTTATATCCAATAGAGGGCGCTTGAGCTTCTCAGCTCCTTTCCCATACATTTTTTTTGTAGAAACTGGGTAAATACTGTCTGTAACTGTTGACCTAATGGCATCTGCTCTCATTTCTGGAAAAAAAAAAGTCAATACTGCATGCATAAAAAGATATAGCCATATATTGCCATTACTGCTTTTGACAGCTTACATATGAACATTGATCCAATATCTCTGCCAATGCCTTATCCAATTTTTTTGTTCCTTTTATTAAGAAGTAGGAACCAAATATATGGCAAGTAGAAATTAGAATACCAAATACATAACCCCATGAATTATGCATTACGGTCAACACAGACATGGAAATAAATATAAAAATATTGGCGGCCAGTAAAGTGGTGATTGTCTTAATTGCCCGAATATGAGCTTCCATGTTAGGAGATGTGGATCCCTCAGTATTCTCTTGGATTCTTTTCATGTGTTTTAGCAGAGAGATGAGAATGGTCAATGTTGATACCAAGCAGAAGAAAGCACACAAGCCACAAAGTGTAATAGAAATCAATAATGGCCAAGAACATCTTGTGGGCTGGTTAATGGGCATGGTTTTAGATGTTGTATTTAGTAGACAATCTGGAGAAGGTATCAATGTAAAACAAAGACTCAATAAGAAATGCCCTAAAGGATAAGCAATAAGGATCCAAGGAAATAATTTAGGAAATCTTCTCTGAAGACCAATGTAGAACCAGTGGTTGATATCAACAATCTTCAGACAGAAATGTAAACTGAGGAGGGCGGAAAACCACAAGGTGCATGTGTTGAAGTACATGTAGATGTATATTTCTGGTTTATTAAACTCATTTCTGTGCAATGGAAATAGATCAGTGTACAATACATACTCTTCATGAAGTCCATATAGAAGGCTGAAGACACAGAAGCCAAATATGAGCTGATCACTCAGTGAAGTCTTCTGTTCTTGCATAAATCTTGAATGTATACAACAATTATAAAGGAGATTCCTGGACATGAGAGCAGTATGATTACAGCATTGATATATATGATGGTACTTTCCACATCAATCTTCTCTTCTTCAGCCATCTCTCTTCTTTAGAAATGTCCCTCATACTCCATGTTATTTATTTGCTACCAGATAGGATGCTATTAATAGTTGGAGGCTATCAAATGTAGCATCGAAACATGAGACATTGGTTCTTTTGCATTTTACAAGCACTGTTTACTCTTAATGATGACAGTGAATGGAAACCTTTAGCAAGGTTAAGGAAAATATAAAAAGTAAACCACTCAAGAAAAAGCAAAAAGTTGACGTCTCAAAATTACAGACACTTACATGGTTCATGTACGTTGCATTTGGATCCCTTCAATTTTTAAACATTTTAATGTTTTAACCTGACAATATTCCTTTTCCCGTGTGTATCAATCTCCACACAGTACTCCATGATAAAAGTGGATTTTGATTTGTAGTGGTGTGTCCTAGTATTTAGACTCCTTATTAGGACTTCTTATTGGTTATGATGAGGAAAAACATTCAAATGTCTTTCTAAGGTTATATATTAAAGGAGTGTTTCCACCATAGACTTTGATGACACATCGATAGGATATGCCACCTACATCTGATAGATGTGAGTTCCACCTCTGTGTGCGCTCTTGCCCAAAACACCCTGTCTTGAAAGTTTATGGACAAAAAATTCAACTCCGTAACTTTTTATTTGCTCTGATATTGAAGGGATATTCCCACCACAGACTTTGATGACATATCAATAAAATATACCATCAAAGAGTGGGTCCCAACTCTGGGACCAGCTTCTATTTTGGGAATTGACCCCCAAAAGTGTCGGCTCAGAATGAATAGCCAGCCACACTTGAATATCCAATCTGTTGCATGGGAGTTCTGAGTACAGCAGAACACACTGCTCACCTGTAGCCAGAACCAAATGGAGAGTTCTAGACAAGCATCTACTTAGAGATGCTACTACTGAGAGTTCTACTAACTCTGTTCTGAGCCAACACATTCAGATGTCCGTTTCTGAGATAGGCACCGATCAGACTTTGATGGCATATCCTATCAATATATCATGAAAGTCTACAGTTGGAGCTTCTTTAACATTGAATATCAAAGCATATACAAAGGTATGGAGTTGAAATTATTGTCTATAAACTTTCAAGACAGGGTTGGTTGGGCAGGAGTTCACACATAAATTTTACTTGGGGGGTCTGTAGGATTGATGGCATACTTTACCTACCGGTTCCAAGTCCTTTTCCCCTTGGCCATGCTCCACTAATGCTAGCTAGTCTTTATGCTAGTGTAGGCCAATGGACACTACCATATGTCCTGGTCATCAAATAGTTGGGTATACAGCTCTCGTGGTGGTTGTATTGAAACCTAAAAATGGTGAGGATCCCTTATAGGTATCATATGTCACAATTTTATCATATGCTCAGTGGAAGGATCTCCTAGGTTCTAGCAAATAAAGAAAATTGTCCACAGCACACTTGAGAAAAATAATTAGTAGCATTGCAACTGTATCAAAAATGACAAGAAAAAGGATGGTACTGTATGGTAAGAAGACCGAGCGCATAGCCAATGGGGAAGGACTATTGAGACTGAAAAGGGTCCACTCATGGTGAGACTAGGGGAAAGCTGGGAGGTAGAATAAAAACAGCACAAAGATATCTGAAGGCAAATATGATGTACAGGGGTGATTCCAATAAAGCTTGGGTGAAACGTGTATGAAGTTTGTATTAATTTCAAGACTCACAATTTATTGCAATATTCCTTCTCATTTGTTTGAATTATGAAATTTGTTTTTATGCATTAATCATGTGAATTTAAATTTAAAAATACTATTAACGGTGGGAATATTGTTCATCCTCGCTACTCCTCTGCCTCTCCCCTCTGCCAATCTCTTCACTGGCTTTCCATTGCCCAGCGAATCCAGTTCAAGTTAGTAACCTTGACCTACAAGGCTCTCCATAACCTCTCCCCTCCATACATCTCTGCCTTAATCTTCAGATATCTCCCCTCACGCAATCTCCGCTCCTCACAGGACCTTCTTCTCTGCTCTCCCCGTGTCAACTCCTCACAGAAGCGTCTCCAAGACTTCTCCCGTGCTTCCCCTATACTCTAGAACTCACTGCCCCAACACCTCAGACTATCCCCCACTCTCACCAGGCTCAAAAGCAACCTTAAAACACATCTCTTCAGGCTTGCCTATAAACAACAATAACCTTGCTGTCACTACACCCTCCACAAACATGTCTGCCCCTCACCTTCTGTCTCTTCCCACCTTCCTTTTTTTAAATTGTAAGCCCTCA